>VWZI01017654.1:39025-52992 GCA_013396835.1 Psilopogon haemacephalus | reverse complement strand
ACTGGATGATCTTTGAGGTCTCTTCCAACCTAAGCCATTCTATGATTCTATGATTTTCTTCTGTGTGCTAGCTGGCAATAGAATTTCCACTTTAAAGAAACCCATGTATTCTGTCTTAATCTAATGCCTTCCACTGTTCTTAAATACTGCATGGAATCTTTTCTAACTAACTGGGGGGAAAAAAAATCATCTGGATGTGGTAAATGTGATTCAACATCTTCAACAGTGACATTCATGAGGGGACAGAGTCTGCTCAGCAAGTTTGCTGATGACACCAAACTGTGAGGCTTGGCTGATACAGCTGAAGGTTGTGTGGCCATCCAGAGAGACCTGGACAGACTGGAGAGCTGGGCACAGAGGAACCAAATGAGGTTCAACAAAGACAAGTGCAGAGTCCTGCATCTGGGGAGGAATAATAAATTACACCAGTACAGGCTGGGAGGTGATCTGCGGAGAGCAGTGCTGTGGCCAAGAAGGCCAATGGGATCCTGGGGTGTATTAGGAAGAGTGTATCCAGCACATCAAGGGAGGTTCTCCTCCCCCTCTACCCTGGTAAGAACTTGTCTTGAGTACTGCATTCAGTTTTGGGCTCCCCAGTTTAAGAAGGACAGGGATCTGCTGGAGAAGGTCCAATGGAAGGCTGTGAGGATGATTAGGGGACTGGAGCACTGCCTTATGAGGAGAGGCTGATGGACCTGGGGCTTTTTTAGTCTGGAGAAGACTGAGAGGGGATCTAATAAATGTTTATAAATATCCGAAGGCTGGTCAGGAGAGGGGGGACAGGCTCTTCTCACTTGATCCCTTTGATAGGACAAGGAGCAATGGATATAAACTGAAGCACAGGAGGTTCCACCTCAACACAATGGGGAACTTCTTTACTGTAAGGGTTACAGAGCACTGGAACAGGCTGCCTAGAGAGGTGGTGGAGTCTCCTTTTTTGGAGACTTTTCAGGCCTGTCTGGATGCATTCCTCTGTGACCTGATCTAGACTTTATGGTCCTGCTCTGGCAGGGGGGTTGGACTTGATGAGCTTTTTGGGTCCCTTCCAACCCCTGACATCCTGTGATCCTGTAAATCTCAGTCCAGTCAAACTGTTTATGATGTGCCCATGGGGTCCTGATTATGTCAAAGAGCTCAGTTCACAAAAATGAGGACTTTCAGAAATGATACTGAAACATCTCTTTCAGGATGTGCTGAATTACATGGAAATAATGTGGAAAATACCATCGTGTCAGGCACAATTAATGCTTCTCTGGAGAGCACATTAACATTGAAGGGCATCCTTAGCAAGAAGTGACATCTGAACCACCATCCCAGATCTGCTTTACCAGTGTTCCCATAAGACAAGAGAGGAGAGATGTGGTCTGTTCTATGGAACACATTGTGCAAGTCCCACTCCTCACATGTTGCTGTGTTGGAAGGCAGAGAGGTAAGAAGTAAAACATGCTAGGGATGAGGAAAGGATCACCTGAGTGAGCCAGTTCCTCAAAAGCCAGCAGTGATGTACTCAGTGCTTCTGAGAAAAGGTTTCACAAGGCCCAGTTAGTGACTGCTATGCACTGGCAACAGGGAAAGACTTCTGCCCAGGAGTGGAGACTGCAGGGTGAATGGCATCCTGCAGCACACTGCACTTTACACCTCAGGACTCAGATCTGTCAGGATCCACTTTTGGCTGGGGACAATCCCAGTTCTGTGTATGAACACGACAGTGAGCTCACAGCCAGCCTCTGTAAACTCCAGGGACAATTTACTCTCAAAACTCATCTGTAAAACATATATAAATAAATCATTACTCACTGTGTAGTTTGCTGTGGTAGTTGTGTATCAGCTCAGATGTGGGTTTTTTTTTTTCTGATAGCAGGCAGCACAGTGCCACAGCCCCTGCTCCCATAGCTAGTGCAGCTGTGCCTGCAGCTACCACACTGCAGGTCATACCTTTTAATAACATTTTCCTTTGTGTGTCTTTATGCCAGAGGATCAGGATGCACTGTAGATTAATTTAATTTTATTTTATTTCTTTATCCACTAACAGTATGACAGTTTTTAGTTTTTACTAAATCACTGCCTTCCACATAAGTTAAAAAAATAACCAACGAACCAAAACAAAACAGAAAAAAAATGAAACCCAGAATGACCCAAAACCTCATTCTTTAAGCCTCGTGGAAGGTTTGAACTGAAAATAAAATGGAAAATAATTCCACCCCTTCCACCATACATGTTTAAATTCAATAAATAAGCAGTGCGTGTCAGTCTAACCTGGAGCTGCCAAAGTAATCAAAATGAAATAAGCCTCCTGGCTGCTGTGCCACAGAACTGCAAGCCCCAGTGTGGCTCCGCCGGCCTGCTATCGGTGACTGCATACCCAGTTAGAGCATGGTGATGTTCTAGGTTTACTTCCCATCTGGTGGTAATTGAAGACTTAAGACACTTTTCATACGCCTACAAAGTAAGCATATCCCCTGTTTATTGGACATGACACAATGCAGGCTGACAACAACTTTGCAAAAATACTTGTAAGCTATTATTTCAGATGTACAAATATAGAGTTGCAAGCTTCTCTTCACAAGAGGAAAATACAGAAATCTTATACAAGTCTCTTTTTCTCAAAAACTAAAAACAATAGCAATGAACTGAAAATTATGTCCATCATAATCTTGAATGTTAAATACAAAGAACGACTATCATCGGTCCAAATATGTCTCCAAAGCAAGGATTTGGCTTTCTACAATTTTTTTCATGGATTACAAAGCCTCTACAAAGTGCTAATGCATTAATCATCCAATTAATCCCTGGGAAAGAAAGTGTGATGTAGGCAGGTGAGGGATGGGAGGATAAACATTTCACAAATATAGGAACTGTGATGCAGATGTGTGAAATACAGAAATTGCAAGAGCCTGGCTACTGCAGGGACTCCCCAGCCCAGATTTTAACCCTTAGGTTTTGCTTTTCTCTATCATGCAGTTTTTTCTTAAAACTGTCTGTCTTCAGGGAAGACTTGAGGCATACTTTAAATTAAAATCTTCCTAAAGTAATGTTTTCAGATTTTATTTATTTTTCTTTTGTGAGCAGGCTAAAAGACACTTGCCCTGTATTATAAAGCTGGAGAAGGGGTAGTTATTTTTGTCTCTCAGTGAAATACATGTTGGCTGTGGCCATCACTATAAACTGCATACTACAGCAAACCCAGAGCTGCTGATTGGCGTTAAAAGATTGTAAGGGAGTGAATTTGCCAAGGCACAGTATGTCTGTCTGGTAAACTGATCTTTGGGACACAAAACTTCCACTTAAGAGTTTTAAGTGAAGAGCTTTGCCGTCCTCACCTGTCCATCCTCTGATGTGTGATGATGGTAGTCCCAAAAGGTAATATTGTCATCTGCAGTGTGTAATGGCATCATGACAGACCTCAACCTGACCCTGGAACCACGGCCACCACACTCCCAACTACATGGGCATTTCAGGCTGTGTAAAACTTCACCAGATTATTCTCTTGTACTTCTATTTAATAGGGGCTCAGTTTTTGTCAAGTGTGCTGTAGTTTGTGTAAGAGAAAATGCACTTCTCCAAAAGGGAAATTCCTTCTACCAAAAGGAAAGCTCCTACTTGTAACAAACCACCACCTGCCAGGCTGGCATTTTAGCTCCTTCATTGAACTTTTCTGTTGCAATCCTTCCTGCTGGTGAAAGCTCACTCCATTCAAACTCATGACGATGGTGCATGGGGTGAATTATGAAGATATTTTTATAAATGCACTTATACAAAGGATATATACTAAGATGTCCTCACACATACACACACAATCCCTTTGACAACAGCTCAAGTTGGGCACAGGCATCTGCACCTGCCTCCCTGGGTGCCTGCATGAGTGTGACCTTAAAATAAGCAGTTTAGCTATGCATGCATGGTGCTCCTTAGCTGTCAGAAAAATTACTGTCATTCCTAGAGGTAGCTTCAACTTTATATTTAGACATATTTAGTGAGAGCTGCGGTCAACTGCCTTTCATAGAGTGTCCATTTTGGTGAATTTATCAAATCTATCAATGTATAGCTTTCAAAGTTTATATAAGACTCCTTGAAGCTTCCTCTTTTTTTGAAATTAATTAGAGATCCTATTAAATTTTTGTATGTAGTCTTATCCTAGCAATATATAGTATAATTGCATATTCCCTTGAAACAAAGATTCAGTTTTAAAAATGCACAAAGACTGCAGCTCTCTGGACATTTCAAGTACTCTGCATTTATATTTGCACACTTTTCTGTGTGCACACTGCCACCTCTGTGTCTGCAGCATTCTTTGTTTACACTCCATACAGCCACGACAGTCTTGCCAGGGTAAATCAGGTTTTTTTTGCTCAGCTCTATGATTAAGCACATTGTTTTCAACTGGAGGAGGTACTGCAGGTTAGTCTCAGACTGGACATAAACCAACAATGAGTATAAAGCCATTAGGCTGTTTTCCTCCAGTATATGTGAAACCTTACATCCAAGATGATATAAGCAACTTAACAGTGATGTGCATGTAAGTCTCACCTATATAACACAAAGGTCCCTCTACTGGTATGTCCAGTTACTTTTGACTTGCTGGCAAAGTTATTTATTATGCCAAGTAGATGCTTTTCATCCAGTACAGCAACCGGTTTGAAAGTACACAGCCATGGGCTTCAATGATGCAGAGCTCTGGATTCCTGCCAATTATATATTTCTTTTTCCTCAACATAGCAGAAAGAGATTTTAGTACTGCAATGGCTGGGAAGTAATTTAAATTGAGCTGTGGGAAAATGCAATGGAGTGAGACTATAGAAATGATACTGTGAGAACTTCCTCACTGATATGCCTGAATGGTAAATTGGTGGAACTATTGTACCTGCAGACGTGAAAGGGTAATTTAGTTTTCATGGTCAGAAAAACATGATCTATGACTTGTGATGGTATTTTTACAATAAGCACTCCTCACACTTACTTATAAGAAGCTGACATTTTGCCAGTTTTAAGTGATAAACTAGAATTAAATGAAAGCTCACCACTCCTCAGTATCCTTTATATTCTTTAATCGCCCTGTACAGAGCACTCTGGGTCCAAACCAGGAAAAAGCACCTAAATGTGAGTGAAAACTTACATCAAGGGAGGAGCACTGTTCATGTACTTGAAGTTACTCAACTACTGCATTAGTTTCAACAGCACTGCAGGATTATTTCCTGAGGATTATTTTCTCTTTAAGGTAAAAAGACAGCTGAATTACTTGGTTATTATCCACACAGACTCTACTTTTTACTGCATGTTTCTTTTGAAGCATCTTAAAAGCTACAGCACTATTCCTACATGCAAATGATGTTAATCTAATTTGCTTTTGCCTAAGTATTACAGGGAAGTGGCCACAAGTATTTTGTAAATTGTCATTGAAAAAACCAAAACCAACAAGCCCTCATAAATTCCGAAATTAAAAAAAAAAAAAAAAGCAAAAACCTAAAATACAACTCTTTCCCCTCCATCTTCCAAGGGGAAAAAATGAACTAAATTAAAAACAAACCCTGTGTTCAAGTCAGGTCATCATGACACAAAGCAGTACAAACCAATAAATCCAGCAATGCTGACAGTCTAGTCTGGCAGTATGCACACAGGCTTTTGAGCCATGGAAAGTTGGGAGGGCTTTGGACATTGGCTCTGTGGCTGCAGGCTGACTTATCTTCAGGGAAGAAAGGTCAGCGTGCCACAAATGGCATGGCAGGCAAGAAACACAACACTCCTGCATGGGAGTAGTGCTGCCACATTCTCTCCTGCTCTGGGCATAAACTAACCTTGAGTGTGTGCTGTTAGGAGAACGTAGGGAGGAAGAGACCTTACAGATAATACTGTTCATGCTACCTGTATGTCACACAACTGAAATGAACATTTGGGTTTAGACAGGAATGCAGGAAAGCAACTGACTCTCCCAGTAAAAGTAACTGAGAGGCACATACTGTACTTTAAAGGGAAAAAAAGTTTTTTTAAAAAAGAAAAGGTGCTAATGAAGCACTTGTCACAAAATACAAACTGAACTCCCAGCTTGTCTGGATGTAACACAAGGAACATGACTGCAGTGCATCTACAGCTTCTCAGACTGCATTTCCCTCTGTCGTAGACTAGCTGTTAACAAATACCCATTCTCCCTTCCCTAAAGGCTGATCAAAACATGAGCCAAGTGTTTAATCTTGTGTATCTATTCAAGCAGAGCAGGTACAACTGCAAAGCAACTTGGTGTGAAAGAGCAGGACAGCTTGCCAGGGCTAGAGGTGTCCTCAGCACTGCATTCTCACAGCTCTCCAAACACAGCTAGGCAGCCACAGCCAAGCACTAAAGCTCCAAAACATTCTTTAAAAACTATGTGATGTCTCTACAAAGGCTGACTAAGGACAGCAGAGCTCAAAGGCAACAGTTGACTTCATAGGTTGGTTGGTTTGCTTCACTGAAGTACTAGCACAAGGCAAAGCTGAAGGCCTTGGGACAAAAATACCTAACTGTAAACAGGAGAGGATTAGCTTTAGGCACAGATCACATTATTCAGTGTAAAATGAAGAACTGCTCATGACAGCTCAGTTATGTCTGAAATCCACAGAATATTGTATGCTTTCTAATTAGGACAACAGCCCTCATATCCTTCAAGTCTAAGCAGGCATATCATAAATGTCAGGAAACAAAAAGGCCCATCTGTCAAAACCTCCTACTTCCATTGTGCAAAATGCAACGTAAGAAGCTCCAATGTTGTTATGCTTCATTCAGTGTGTTGAGAAGCACTACTAGGCATATTTGTAAAGTTCAGATTTAAAAAAAACCAACATAAAATACTCCTTAATCTTTAAACAATTATTAATACAAATAAATGCAGATGACTAGAAAGCCTTGTACTATCTAAAAATACACAGAGGAAAAGCTTGCTTGCTGGTGGCTGTCTGGGCATTGCCACAATATTGGAAAGTCACAGTACATGTGGTTTCTATAGGTCAGGAAGCAATCAAGTACTTTGATCAGTGTTCACGGTATCAGTGTAATCTAGAGCAAATGGTGGTCTCAAAATAGGACTTCAATCACATCATGAAAACAATAATTCTAAATTCATATAGCAGCCACACTTAGCCAAACTTGTACTGCATTGTACATGCACTGTACTTGTACTGCAGTGTAAATGCACTGTAGTGCATTTATCGTGACCATGAAGCTCTGGGATATTTTCTGTTAGAAATCTTTAAGAAACACAATTCAGACATGTCTTTAAACTTTTGCTCTCTATTCTCAAAAGATGTCTTTTCTTTGGTTTTGATGATGCCTTTGAGAAAAACATAGAGCATTTCAGACTAATTTACCATACTTATGGGACACAGTGACATGGCAGCTACTAACAAATTTTAGGGATTAAGTAAAAAAAAAGGCAGATGTAGGCTGATTACAGCATTCCTAAGACATTGCCTGCTCTATTTTCTAATTTCAGAATTAGAATTCATAGTTTTTAGTGTGGGAACTTTCTATTAACATTTTAATCTAAACAGTGACACAGATGTTCTATTTATTCAACAGTAAATCATATGGCAATGATTAAGTTCCCAAATAACATATGAAAATAGCTGCTGTTACACGAAAGTTGTAATGGACTTTTTTACTAAGCTCCGCAAATATTGAATGCAAATACAAAGACAAATAAAGAAAACAAAACTTCAACACGTAGAAATACAGGATTTTGTGTTATTTATTAAAACATGATTTCTTTAAGGATCACAGTTAAAAGTCAGACTGTATGGAATACCAAAGAAATTGTCTCTGGGCAGTTAGAAATTACAAACTGAATCAACTAACACAAAAGTTCGCTTACACCATTTCGCCCAGGGCCATGTCTTTGCTCCAACTTGTTTGTATGACTATGTAGGAACCTCAAAAATGTTTTTATCCCCATTTGTAATGCAGCTTCTTCTGTATTGGCTTTGTGAAATGATAACTAGTTACCTTTACTGCTACCTTTAGTTTTCAAGTTGTCCACATTTTTTTCCAAGAATCAGGACATAGTTTTTATGAACAAGTAACTTTTCCTGAGGGGGATACTGAACTTATGTCCTGTGGGCATTTGTGCACATGACAAGGATATGTCTATATAGACCAAGCTACACATTATCAACAGTGTGCTATCATGTGATGGATGCATATAACACGTGATGATAGATGCATACAACATGCAATGATGGATGCATACAACATATGATAGATGCATACACCATGTGATGATAGATGCATACAACATATGATAGATGCATACATGTGATGATGGATGCATACCACATGTGATGGTAGATGAATACCACATGTGATGATGGATGCATACAACATGATAATGGATGCATACAACATACAGTAGACGCATACAACATGCGATGATGGATGCATACAACATGTGATGGTAGATGCTTACCACATGTGATGGATGCAAGAAGCGTAGGCCACCAAGTATCCCACAAAGAGACCATTTGCTATGTTGTTAGAGAATCTGAAGACCATTTTTAGCAACTGCCAAAACCTGTTGTATTTTAATATATTCTTCACAGACTTCATCCAGTTCTCTGTGGTTTGAATATATCAACAATTTACTGCCTTAAATGCATGAGTTGCTTCATATCCGTATCAAATGAAAAAACATCACCACATTACAATTTTTCAGTCTTCTTAGATGTATAAAGCTAATTTAGTCCAATTCCTCTTTTATAGTTACCCCAATCATAATGGCATGCCTTTAAAGTATAAAATATGTAGCTCCACTAAATAGTACTCAAATGAGTCTGATGTGTATCAAAATGTCTGTAGTCATATTTTCCATTTCTTTTTGCAGTTAATCTCATTATAATTTGATGTTAATGGCTACTTGAGTATTCAGCATCGGAATTCAAAGCGTTTAGATTAGTAAGAGTTGTAGTCAATGAAAACATCTCTATTTAAAGCCTCTGAAATACAGAACTTTAAAGCTGACTAACTGAACATAGCTAAGTGGTTCAGCTTTAATAATTGCTGGACTATTAAGGAAAATGACAAAAACCAAAGCTGTGTGGGTCTGCATACACACCACTGATGGTGTAATGTACACTGACATTTTCCGAAGCTTTCTCACTTTTGAAGGAGAGCTGCACTGGAGAGTGCACAGAGCAGGAGGCTCAACTCAGGTTTTCAATGCAGTATGAGCACAGACACAAGTATGAATGCGTATTTAGTGGCTAGCACTTCTGTTACTCAGGAAGGTACAGCAGTGACATCTACTTAATTCTAGACAGCTGACTTTGAAAGGGTATTTCTGTGAGGTGCAAGAGTTAACAAAAGGTAAAATATCCATGAGAAAATGTGGGCAATACTTACTTTAAGTCCTCAAAAATCTTGTGTTACACACATGCCCACATGTATCCATGCACACAATGTACTGAAGTAAAAAGTTTACACCATGTAATATGTAAGAAAAATGTATAACTGTTCTTAGAAATCTGAAAACTCTATTCATTGTCATTCTTATGCGTATCTAAAAAGCAGCTGAGCTGAGTTTCCAAAACATTTCTTATGACTATGGTAATTTTTGCAGTTAAGGAATGAGAAACTCACAATATGTACATCAAGCTTAAATGGCTCGCATATGTTACAAGTATAAAGCAGAAGGCAGGGCAAGTATGACAAATATACTGAAGTCTTGACATTGCAAAATTTTGACCAAAATAAACAAAAAAAACCAAACCAAAACAAACAAACAAACAAAAAAAGACCCAGAAATCATCTCTATGATAAGAGAAATTATGTTTCATTTTTTGTGAAAGAGGAGAGGTTTCACCATCCCTGCCAGAATCTTGGGTAGCTGGGCAGCAATCACCTCTGACATCATCTCAGGGAATTCAACACTCAGTGCACGGGACTGGAGAAATGTGTTCAGACAGAAGAGATGGAGCTGTTTCACCAGCTGAATTTAATAAAATACAAACATGATAAATCAGACTAACAGTAATGCAGCCAGAAAAATATGCTGTCAATCATTTATTTCATACATCAGCTGACAACATTATATGCTTTCCTTTACCATTCCTTGAATCAATAATGACAGTATTTTTCATTTCCTATTAAAATATCCTTCCATGGCAAAAATCCTAAACACAGCTACATAGCATGTCATATAAATGTGGTGCCCCATTAATATTATAAAGTAGCATCACCCTCACTCGTGGCATGGACCACAAACAATGACAATGACTAAACAAGTATTCAATCTTTCATTTTATCCTTATCTTCAGCCACTTTAACTGAGCTCCAGGGAAAGGTTTAGCACTGACAGCTCCCAATGATGACTGCAGTCTAAGCACCACTAAATTCTTAAAATCAAGCTCTGTATCCTTCCTTGAGAATTTTATATTGACTACCTTCAATACTTTCAATACTTGTGCTACACTCCTTTGGATAGTATTTGAGATGATGTAATAGCTAAACGGTGAATGCGTTGTTTGCAAATAACAGAAACTGATAAGGAGGTTTCTGTACTGGATCAAAATATTTCAGACCACCTGGTGAACCTTGTAACTATCAGTGTAGTTAACCTCTCCTTTAAAAGGGCTCTTTAAAGTTATGTTTTGTTTGGTTCTCTTTTTCTCTCATCAGAAGGAGGAATTAGTGACAATGAGATTTTTTAGATTAATAGATTAATTCATTCCCAAATAACTAACATAAAATGCAAATTAGCTAAGTGCAGAAGAATGCAAATATACAAAGACCCCATCCTTCCCTGAACTCCCTGTGAGTTCCTGACAATCAGCACTGAACTCAAAAGGCTGTTCCTGGACTGATGATCTTTTCCAACCCTAATGAGTCTATGATTCCCTGATTCTAAACTACATTAGTACTACTCCCTCAGCACTTATTATATAACACTTCAAGCTTTAGCCTGTAATTCTGCTTTCTGTTTCTCTTGCAGAGATATACAAGCCATTACAAAATAATATTCACATGGACAAAGGTTTATACAAAACATCATTCCTCATTTTTAATTGATGTCAAGCTGATAGGATACATGCTGGATCCTCAGATTTAGGGAAAGGATTCGGATGCATCTTTTAAGACACATAAACCTCTGTGACATCATCACTAGAATTCTTGAAGGTTACTCAGTTCCCAAATACAAAGAGATTCTGAAAAAATGGCATAGAGTACCCATGGAAAGGCAGTTTAATTAAGGTTGCAAACCCAGTATTGGTTGTCTTTCTCTAATTCTTGGTAGCCTGACTTTGCCAATTGAACTGTATTTGTATTATTTAAATAGCTTCATTAAAACATATAAATGGGCACGTGTGTACATACCACCCCTTACTAAAAAGTGTAACTGTACCAGTTATGTGATAGTAACACTGAAACAAAATGGTAGCATTCAAATGCACGTTTCTCAAATGCTTAAATCTTGTATACAACATATACTGATGGCAAATCCTTAACTATCTATTCAAACAAATATAAACATTAAAGGAAAAAAAGTAGAGAGTTTTCTTTTGCTCTTTAGCAATGTTGACCGGGCACTTTCCATAGAACTACTGTGAAAGAAACACTAGTGTTTTCTTACATAAAAAGTAAAATGCATTAACTTACATCATGCATGGAATCCATCAGTTTTGTAAGTTGATAGAAACGTTGCGAATTGGCCACAACACCCTTCTGGCGCAGACCAATTGCCTTCACCAGTTCTCTAATGTAGCTCGTTCTCATCTCATCAAATTGGCTTTGACTTCTGAGACCTTCCAAAGGAACTAAAAAGAAAGTAACATTTGTGTCTCAATTTATTCTGAAGGCGATGAGAAAAATCTAAGGTACAGGAATAATCTATAGTATTTCAGGCTGTGCAGTGCACTTCAATATCATATGCCAGGTACTTTTCCCTGTTTAACAGCTACTACAGAAAAATTGGTGCAATTAGTTAAAAGGATATACCAGCAACAATTTTGATAATCACTGATGTCTAGAAATGCCTTAAGCTTCAGCTGTACCTGCCTGCTGAAAAGAAGATGGCAAAAGAACCACTCCTGTCCTTGAGGAAAGACATTACTGACTGTCTCATGTTTATACTTCTCTCTTCATAGCAGATTTATGTTAGAGGGATCTAGATGAAGTGCTTCAAAACAGGGTCTGGGAGTAAACTAACAACTCAAGTAGTGTAGACAGAAAAGCATTCAGAGCACAGAATTATCCTAACAGAATAGGTGCACTGTCAGATTTAAATGTGAACAGCTTTTAGAGAAATTAGAAGTCTTAATGGTCATCTGCTAGGACTCAGAACATGGCAAGAACACTGAGAAAGGAAGCTGTTAGTGGCTGCTAATGATAGCCGTATTTTATCACTGATTATACATGTTGGTAGCATTGTAAGGAAACAGGCGTAAGCTCTAGATTCCACTTTCCTTGACATGACAGAGAGTGCAATACACATGCTTTATAATTTATGTTGTCAAAGGCAACTGAGAAATTATAAACTTAAAAGAAACTAAAAAACCAAAATTAAAAATCTGATCTAGCAATCAAACCTAAATCCTTGCTTCACTACTTTAATCATAGATAAAAGCATGGTCTTACTCCAAACAGTGATTTTGAAAGAGCTGTTAAATGTCTTACTCCTTCCTTTCTTTCTTGCCAGTGACATTTCACAGTGCCGCATTTAACAGTTCATACTCTGACAGCAAGCATAAAGGGAAGGAGTCACCTCACCAAACACATTTTTCAGTATAGATATTTCTATCTGGACTAGTTGCCACAGCTTCCTGCTTCAGTGTGAAAAATCAGGGAAGTCTTGGGTATAAGGTATATTCATTGTTTCAGAAGTTTCCTTAGAAAGAAATTAATTATGCAATAGAGATCTTTACCTATCCCATAGACTCTAAAATAATGGGAACTAGTTCACATAGTTAAATAAACCACTGGCTAGTTATATAGATATTTAGTACATCTTCAGTCTGGTATCAGACTGTGAGTAATACCAGGCCACAAGAGACTTCATTTCAGCCTCTTTCGGTTTTTGTGGTTTTTTTTTCAGCTTGGCTTTGCAAGTTTACTTTAAAGACAAGTGTCTAAGCACTGAGCTCGGCTATGAAAGTCAGGGTCTGACGCCTAACTAAAACAGAATTCAAAGAGAAATAAAAAGAGAACATAAAAACTGACTGATTCCACAGAAAGCAGGTTTATAACACCGTACCTAAGAACAGTCCACCTTTTATGGATGCCATGTTAGCGTTCTTTTGGCAGCTGATGGAGATGAAATGCTAGAATGAGAGGTTTGACTCTGTATGGCCTCTTAAGTCCAAACAGACAAAGACGAATTCTGAAAGTGTGCCTGTCACACCTACACCAAGAGTCTGAATGGAAGGGACAAGTTCTGGTTTGTGGAAAACGCAACGTACTTAGAAGTACTATAGGCAGGAATACTCACATTGGGAGAACTTAAGTCATGGAAAAAGAATTGCTTGATTTTCAAAGTCTAGGTGGTTCCCAGTATGTCTTAATCATAGATTTACAGACTGACATGGAATCTTCTTCATATAAATGACATTCTCATGGAATTCGGAATTAGGTTGATGCTATTCTTGACTTAGGTCTCTAAATCAGCAATTAAGCCCTTACATTTTTTTGTATGAATTAAGGTAAAAGATCTCTTCTAGGAATGAATGACCTTTTCCTTAGAATTCTTATAAACCTTGGTTACATTCCCATCTATTCACAAAAAGTTCCACTGAGCTATTTGAGTGAAGAATTACAAAGTCTTACATGCACAAACACAACTTAAAACACAGGTATCTGAAACGGTGCTCTCCCCTGAACATATTTAAAGAATATGGATACTTTTATTCATTGGCAAGAGTCCAGCCAAAATCTTCTTGCATAAGATTTTGCAGTTCCTCTAAATCAGACATCTGCAAAGTGTTAGAGCTAGAACTGAACTTGTTGTATGCTTCTTT
>VWZI01017654.1:18663-39003 GCA_013396835.1 Psilopogon haemacephalus | reverse complement strand
TTTTTGGCACAGCTTTCTTTCTTAAATCATTATCATTCTGTATTATTCACAATTATTAGTTCCTAGATGTATCTGGTCTCTGCAAGACAGAACCCTATTTAGAACTTAGGAGGCACTACTGCAACACAGCACATCGCATAGTAAAGAACAATCTGTAAAATGGAAACAATTGCAGAAAATAAAAATCTTGGTCTGCTTTTTGCAAAGACTAATTCTGCTTTCTTGACAGAATGTCACAAGTGCAGTGTGAATAAAATGTCTAAGCCACAGCAAACTCGATGGAAAAACTGTAAAATCAAAAATAATGTTAAAACTCAGCCTGGGAGGTCCATTCGGCATCAGAAATGTACTAATACTGACACTTAGTTATGTTTGATACAAACTCCCTTTTCTTAAACATCATGTAGGGAGTGTTAAAAAGTTAATCTAAATAATAAATCAAAGACAGAATGAGAGATTAAAATTCAGACTTGCTTTACTCAGTATATGAAAGCTTGAAACAGCCACACTTCGCATTTGAAGATTAAGGTGAATACCATGACTAAAAATAAAAGCAGTCTTAAAAAAAACCACTTAACAGTGAGGTTACATGGCTTTTTGAAAATACTTTTGTGGAGTTACATTTTATACAGTACCAAACATTTATGAAATGTCTCAGCAACAAAGCTTAGGTATGTTCTGTCTCCCAAAGATATGACAAAGAGGTTTTTTCTGTATGAGAATAAGAGAAAGAGAGAACAAAAAGCAAAACTCTTCAGCCCAGGCAGACATAGTTTTTTGATTGTTTGGTTGTTTTTTTGTTATTTCTTGTATATATATAAATGTATTCTCTTATAAATTAGTTTCTGAGCACAATGCATTCGATAAAGAACCGTATCTTGATGAATGCTGTTAAACTGATGCACCTGTAAATTAGAAGGATTGGATCACTGCAATGTGCTTTTGAATCTGCTTTGAACTTTCTATGACACAAATGGATAGTTGAAATACCACAATGTAACCAAATGTCACTGCAATTCAAAACTTCCCTCTAAGGAGTTCATTTGTGAGAGAAACAAGGTGAAAAACGTTTAAAATATGAATATATTCTGATTACAACAAAGCAAACTAGTGCTATATCTAAGAGGATTTTTTTATTGCTTTAGCAGCGTATATGGTATTTTGCTATTATTTTTGTATTTTTTAATGTGAATTAAATTTAATCTTACCTGTTTGTACTTTGCTTTTTTAAAAGCATAATCTTGTGCAAATACCAGCCAAATACAGCTTAAAAGGGAATAAATTTTAGTTCCTTATCTTTTACTGAAATTTTGTACAACCAACAAACAGGGCATGGAGGATTTGTAAATCTCTCCTCCAGCTTCCCAAGTGTGTAGAGAGCAAAACTCCTGCATACTTTAAATTCTGTTTCTCAGAGGCGTTTTTTTCTCATTTCTAGCAGCACCAGTACCATCTTAAAACTTTCTGCTTGAGGATTTGTAATTAAAAATTATGGCCTCAACAGATGTGCATTTTAGTATCTTAGGAAGGATTTTACAACATAAATTCAGCAACTCTGGATGCCATCCAGAGGGACTTGGAGGTTTGAGAAGTGGGCCCAAACCAACTTCAAGAAGTTCAACAAGGCCAAGTGCAAGGTCCCACACCTGGGTCAGGATAATCCCAAGTACAAATAAATGCTGGGCAAGGAGCAGCTTGAGAGCAGTCTCAAGCAGAAGACTTGGGCGCTTCAGTTGATGAAAAATCTCAACATGAGCTGGCAACATGGACTTGCAGCCCAAGAGGCCAACTGTATCCTGAGCTGCATCAAAAGAATTGTGGCCAGCAGGACAATTCTGCCTCTCTGCTCTTGTGAGACTCCATCTAGAGCACCATGTCCAGATCTGGTACCCCCAGTATAAGAGGGCTGTGGAGCTGCTGCAGCAGGTCCAGAGGAGTGCCATGAAGATAAGAGGGCTGAAGCACCTCCCTGTGGGGACGGTCTATGAGAGCTGGGGCTGTTCAGCCTGAAGAAGGCTTCACAGAGATCTTATAGCACCCTTTGAGTACCTGAAAGGGGCCTACAAAAAAAGCTGGGAAGGGACTTTTTACAAGGGTTTGTAGTAATAGGATGAGAAGGAATGGACTGAAGTTTGAGGAGGGTAGATTCAGACTGTATATCAGGAAGAAATTCTTTACAACGAGGGTGGTGAGACACTGAACAGATTGGCCAGGGAGGTCATGAATGTTCCCCTCCCTGGTGGTGTTCAAGGCCTGGCTGGATAAGGCCTTGAGCAACCCAGTCATGCCCCTGCACATGGCACAGGGGGTGGAATGAAATAATCTTTAAAGTCCCTTCCAACCTAAACCATTCTATGATTCTCTAACTATCACATTTCACATTTGAAGTGCAATGCGGCTGCAGGCTGCATTTTTTAAAAGATATGTAAGACTAAAAGTGATCACAGATTCTGTTCTAGAGAAACAAACCTCAGAAAAAAATTTCCTCTTGTTTACAGCTGTGTTAAACTTGACCTATTTATAACTACAAAAAGTTGAATAAATCTTAGTATTTGCCATGTCCAATATCCTAAACCTTTGGAGCAAACATGCAGTAAGTTGTTGACCAAGATATAAAGCCCTCAGTTCTGACAATATATTAAATATTCTTTTAATATATTTCTAATGCTTATAAGGCTGTTTTTTCTCTTCGTTTTTTTTTGTTGTGTGTATCTGTGTAGAGTCATTTAAGATGAAGAGCTTCCAGGCAGAAATATTTCACATTTGATTTGAAAATGTGTGATACAGTATAGTTATATATCAAAAGGGATCCAACGTTTCCCCAGTGTCTTTATACAGAATAAAAGCAACAATAAATCGCAAGTTATTTCTTCCTTATGAACACTAGAAAAAATATTTTTACATCTTGAAATACTAACATTCCTCCTAAAGAAGTTTCCACTTGCTAAGCCAAATAGCTTAGCAATTGTCAAGTTAAACAACATACTTCAAAACTCTATTACTAGTGATATATTACAAAGAAATAAAAGAACCTACTTGTGTTGAGAAGTAACAGTGCTTTCATACACAGGAACTCTTCTTGGCTAACTTGGAGTCTGACAAATTCCTGTGGGAGTTGCCACATGGACAGACACAAGGAATAGAATGATGATTCCTTCATCCTCTGTCTTACACCCAGAAAAGGTAAAGAAAAAATAAATTAAAAAACGTGAAAATAAAGAATGGCTCTTGAATTGTTTGAAGAAATTTAGTAGTTTAATTGGCACATCACAGAACTAAAACAAGAGGTTATTGACAAAAACTGTAGCAGTTTAAAAGCTAACCCTCCATTTTGGCTCTAAATTATATACAAGAGAGGGGAACTTTCTGGATATTCATTGGCTTGCTAATTGGTATAAAAAAGCCAATACATAAAGAAATTTTCACTCTTTGTTCCCTTTGCCCTCTGCCTTCCACCTCCTCCTCTGAGCATGAGTGAATACTAACCTTGACTGACCAGGTAATACGTGAGCCTAGCTGTTTTTCTATCTGGGGAAGAGAAGAAGGTAATGTTGGCCCCTTCTGGGCTTTCTTTGTCCAGAGGCAGATGCCTGGATTTCTGTATTATTTCTAACTTGTAAATAATTGTATATAATTGTAAATACATGTAAATAGATTTTGCATATACACTTGTAAATTTAGCTTGCTGTAAAATGTAGCTTTATCTTACTTCCAAACCATCTGAGCTAGTCTGGTAACTTCAGTTTTATCTGGCGGGTAATTTCTCAAACCATCACAACAATTTTCTGACTTTTCTGTACTAACATTATTTTTTTTTTAATTACAATTAATGTGCTGTTATTTTGGATGCATAATCTGTTACTGCTGCCCAGGGTAAAAAAAACTTAGAGATTATAAAATCCAAATTCTAACCAGTAGAAAAGAAAGGGGTTCATTAATTAGAAACACCCTCAGGATCAATATGAAGTACTTATTTTGGTCTTTTCTTTAGGAGGTTGATAAGGTTTTTACATTCTCTGTAAAGACTTCAACGCACAAACCTGAAAGTGTATAGAAAACTTGTTCTTAGGTTTTGCAAAAATGTCTGCCTCAAAACCCTTTGTTGTAAGTTTAACATACTGCTAACAGCAATATTATTATTTTGTAGCCTTTTATGGCATTAAAGAAACAGTTTAAATTGTTACTCATAAATACATGCAAAGAAGTAAACGTAGTCATTAATACAGCCCTCTCTAAACTCCAGTAGAAGTAAATAGAACAAATCATGCAAGAACTGTTTCATTTTACTTTTCTCTTTGAGATTTTGGTATGCTGTGTACACTTTATTGCATGGAAGGCAACAACAGCATTACAAAGCTTGTAAGATAGACTGAATTCATTGTACAATAACCTGGAGATCCAGTAACCTGGGCTAATTTTACAAAGTGTTTTCAAATCCAGATGAATTAGGTTACAACAATGACAAGATTACATTTTGCCCCCATCCTTGCCCCTTATGAAGTCTGGATCAGCATTCCAACCTGACTGCTGATAGTACCCTCAACAATGAAAGCAAAAGATATTTTCTATTAATAGAAAACTTTGCTCAATGCACTCATTTTTTAAAAGTGTTGTTATCTTAAATTAAAACTATTTCAGCTTTGTTTAACATCTGATATCTTGTAGCAGCTTTTAAATAACGTAAACATAGAAATTTTATCTGTTAGATCTCAATAGATCTGTTTACTTAGATATCTATCTTAAATCTTCCTTTCTGGTAATCTCTAATTATTTTGTATGAAGACTATAGCAGCTTTCAGCATGTGTTTAAATCACAGAATCATTGAATGGCTTAGGTTGGAAGGGATCTTACAGATCATCAACTCCAACCTCCCTGCCATGGGCAGAGATGCTTCAGATTGCAAAATTTAAGTAAATCTTTGCAGGATCAGTCACAAAATCTTTGTCAAACTAACATTCCTCTTGTCCTTGGTCTGAAATTGATGCTACCAAACAAGTTGTTCCCAAGGAGCACTACAACTTTGGCTGTTAAACAATCTTTGGCATGTGGTTTCATGGTCATTTTGAAACAACTCATGTGTGTGCGGACCCTGCAGAAGGAGTTTCCATGACCTCTTTCCACCTCTAGGTGCTAATTTCTGATACTCTGCCATTAGTACCTGTTTTCCCACGTGGAGTCAGAGAATTAAGAGATTTTTATTGGGTATTTCTCAAATATGTAATTTTCTTGCCTGTTTGTACAATCTTTGACATTATCATAAACAGGGAAGGTGTTTACATTTTATTGATCTAAAAGCTAACTTATTTAGTGTGCCAGTTACTTCTCATGTCTAATTCTTTGTCTGTAACATTTCTAACATGAGTCTGATGAACTGTTCTACAACCAAGAGAGTACTGTATTGTCAGTTCACTTCCTTCTTAAGCTAGATGATCTTGAGCTACAAATATGAAGTTGTCTATGAAGGATGATAATCAGGGCTCCTAAATCTCAGCCCTGTTCTGGAGGGAAGTACTTAAGGTCTTCTTCACAAGATGGCAGCAGTGGTCCACATGCAGGGTAATACCCAAGACATGTCATTACTGTCTAAAGCCATCTCACTGTTTCTTCTGAATGTAACCAGGAGACATATTACAGACTATGCTAGGAGCGAACATAGTCTAAAGTTCTCCCAGTCTCATCCCTTCAAAGTACTTCAGTATGTACAGCATAATTAATACACATGGGAGAGGAAAGAATTCATTACTCTGTAACCTCACAGTGATTTACAGTCCTCTGGAAATGAAAAGGTCAGGAGTTACACAGCCTGCTCTAAAGAATATTTTCTATAAAGAACTTCATTGGCAAGAACTTGCATGCCTGTGGATTTAAATCCAGGTGCCTGGATCTTCTGCAAACTCATTTTTTAACCCTTACACAGATATGTATTCCAGGAGAACTTGTTTAATTTCCATTCACAGTAGTTCTTTCAGGATTTTAAGAAAAAAAACTAAGACAAATATATTAATGAAAAATAAATATGGAGATGAAACTATGGTTTACTATTCCTGTAAACCTCCCATATACTGTAAGCAAAATATCTAAAATTACAGCTTGGACTATACTCATTTGAAGAAATGAAAAACTGACAAACACTGAAATTAAGGTTAGCTGAATTTACCAGCAGTGAAGCAAAATACAGGGCAACGATCCCCTCATTTGAGCCATTCTGAGCATTCTGACATATTTTATCCTCAATATCAAAACTCTTTCTTGCAAAATTATTACAATTTTCCAACAATAAATGTACTTTTCAAAACCAGCTCTGAAAGTATCAAAACTGAGTATTTAGACTATAAACAATCTGTAAAAACTACCCAAAAAATAATGATCAAAGAAAATCCCACTTAGTTACATTTAGTAAAGATTAACTCATGCCTTATTCAGATTAATTCAGGTAAATCTTCTGACAGCATTATTCTCTTATTTCTACTTTTCTCTTAGAAAATTAATATATTATTCAAATGCCTATATTTTCATATGATCAGAGTACTTTCCTCTGCTGCCCATTTTGAGACAGAACAAGTAACAAATGAAGTCTTAGCTTCCACAAGGTCATGCTGACAAAAGTAAGTTCAAAATGTCATTCATATTATGCAACAGCAGAGTCTACTTACTCATTCAGAATCAGATCTGGTGCAAAATATAACATCTGACCACTGACATGTTTGTATGATCTCCATCCCATAGCAAATACCATTAGACTCATCCAGGAATACTGGATGAGGGTTATCTGATCATCAATATGTAAATTCCGAAATCCTAGAAATTAAATGAAAAGTTAAAATACTTTATTCAATACAGGTAGCTTGAACTTACATGCTCTTAACAAGAGATACAGCTGTAATACATTAAATATCCACATATGGATATTTTTCTTCCATTTCACTCAAGAGAAGCATATTCAGTGTGTGTTTCCCTTTGATAACTTTCTCTCTTTAGTAATTTTAAGGACTGCTATGAATTATTTGAGTCAATCTAGCAGCTTTCTGACACTGAAAGCAGTGGTCACATTCTTCGTTTCCCAGCCCTGTAACCTCCTTCAAGCAAGCTCTGGTATTCATGATACTGCAATGAACCAGTTCAACTATAGAGGGTTAAATTAAAAAAAAAAAAAAAAATCACTTACTGAGATTAATCAGTTCAATCATGAGGTTTAGATAAGCACAAGCTGCAGCGGGGAAGAGCAGTGAACAGGGACTACCTTTTTCATGGGGCAATCAAGTGTCAAACTGAGCTCACTGAAACTGTATTTTCCAGGATTTTTGCTCAATACATTGATTTTTATATATCCCAGGACTGGGCCCCTGTGACCATGCAGCACATGTACATACATAAGATGCATTTTTTTGTAGAATCCACAAATTCCTTTATTTCTGGCACTATTATTACATATTTCTTCTGTTGCTTTTATTTCAGTAAGAATAAAGAATATGAAGAAATACGAACTTTTATGTGTATATTAAAGTAACTAATTTCCTGAGTATGAGGAGTTGGGTGGAAAGTCCACTACAACAACCACATCCAGGAACTCTCTGGGCTTCTGTTGGGTTTTGTGAACCTAAAATATTTAGAAGCCTTCCTTTGAAAGCACCCTCCTATTAAAATCTATTTAACCTGACAAACTGGAAGCTTAATCACTTTAGAATCTGTTAAGCAGACAATTATTTTTTGATTGCTCGCCCTATGACACACTTGCTTAACTAGAATTCACTAGATATAAGAAATGCCATTACCTGGTAGCAATTTAGACCATTTGACTACACAAAGAAGTTGCCTCTCACAAAGGTGATTCAGACTGGTCAGCAATGAACTCGGTGTTTCGGGTTTCGTATTGTCATAACCGGCATAGACAACTTCTGGCTCAATGCCTCGTAAAACACTGATCATTGGGGGAACAAACTGTACTTCTTGATTTGGAGAAAAGGAAAGCCTTTGGGTTAGAGACTGGCTTTCATCTTGCAAAGTTGCTGGCTGCTGGAGTGCGACATCTAATGTCCTCACAACCTTAATTTTGTTAAGCTTTTTAAATTTTCGACCTGCAAAAGAAAACTGTTGATCAATTAAAAAGAATAACCAGAAACATTAATCTTTTCCAGTAGTGCTGGATTACACTTTTACTCTACACAAAGAAAGTACAACTGTCCCCAGGAAACATTTTCTTCTTCTTTTTTTTTTCCCTTTCACTATTTATATAATTAAGAAATAAACATGGAAAATTCTTAAGAGTTGCTCCCTCCATATTCCCCACCCTTTGCTAAGAGATAAATGGCACCCACCCATTAAAATTATTGCAACAAATCCTAGGTTACAGTAACCTCATAAAGTGTTTTCTGGTTCACTTCCCACTGTTGAATCAAATGTCAACAGCTGAGCCAGCTGGCTCTACAATCAGTCTCTATTCAATGTTAATTAAGGATACAGTTTCTTTCTTCTCCTTACTACTCAGAAACAAAAATGCTAGTTATCAATTACTACACACAGAAATTCCTTTCCTCCACTTCCATAAAGAAATTTCAGTTTGATGGCTAAAGGCTATTAAAGTAGTATATAATGTACTATTTTCTTTTTACCAGAAAGAACACAGAATTCTGCAAATGAGTGAAATGCCAACAAATTGCTGTAAAATCTTATGTTAGCACTTAAAGAAACTCTTCACTTTCTAAAGAAGAATTTATCTTTCTCATTATTTGCAAATATTATTTCCATGCTGCAATGATTTGAAAAACCATTAACTAAGCAAAAACAAACAAACAAACCCAACAAAAACCAGCTGAATTGTTTTCCTAAAATAAGCACAGATACTGCATCTGGTATGGCTATGGAAATACAGAGGTCACAGAATCACAGAACATTATGGGTTAGAAGGGACCTCCAGAGATCATCAAGTCCATCCTCCCTGCCAGAGCAAGATCACCTACAGTAGTCTGCATAGGAATGCATCCAGCCTAGGTAGAAACTAATTTTTTTTTTTTTTTTTTTCCCCCATGGGAACAGTCTGGCAGTGCACCTCACAGAGAAACCAAACCTTTAGAGGTTCAAAGACAATAACCCTCAGCAACATATTGCCATATCATAGCTTTCAATAAAAGACAAATCCATGTAGAGGTGGCTGCATAGAACACATTTGCTTTTAATAGATCCTTAACAGTGATGAAAAGTCTGTTAGATCATTAGTTCTGACAAATAAGTTTGGTTTAGTGAAACAATGGTTAAAAAAGGCAATAAAGGTACTGACACTTATCTTCTGATTTAGATGTGTGGCACAGTACGAGAGATGCAGGATGGCAACAAAAAGAAGAAAGGTAAATCAGTCTATTAGCAAAGAAAAATAAAGTTGACTTTAAATAAAATAATGAAGAAGTAGAAGGTTTTGTTAAAAAAAAAAAAAGAAAAAATAAAAAAATCAGATAGATATATTTTACTTGTTGAAGCTTTCCATACTTTAGCCATGGTAGAAAATGAGATACAACAAATTTCCCTGGATGAGAAGAAAACCCACTCCTATCAAACTTCTGAACCACTGAGAAACTGAATTTTAAAATATGCAGTATACTATTGCCATTATGAAATGGCTAATATGCAAAAATTGTGCTGAAGTACAGGAGATGAAAGCTAGTAGAAGCCTAACACTATGCATCCATTTGGCTGAATTAAATAACATGTATATTAGCTTGTCTTTCAAAAAATTATACTTTTACTTACAAGCCAAAGATTAGACAAGGGAACTTATCGCACCCTTAAGAAGAGAACAGAGACTTCTCTGTCTCATAATGCTCTGTTTTTTATTTTAGTTAAAGGTAGTGCTGTGCTGAGAGAATGCAATCTCCACCAAAAAGGCCTTAGGACACGAGAGTAGGGAAGTGTACCTGAACTTCAGCACATTCTCTGAACCCGTTCTCAAATTGAGAGATGCTAGCATTGTTAGACTCATCTGTTACTTTCCTCCTTGAGAAGTCACAGTCTTCCAGACTACACACTGGAAAAGAAAGGTTTGACCAAAATGGCTTTTCTTAGGAAGATGTCTATTCCATTTTCTTCACAGCAGGTTTTATGAAAATCCAATGTCTCCATTTGGGGAGAACTTGGATGTACACTTTAGAGAATGAAATTGACCTTTTCAAAACATTCATTAGGACATAGGTAGTATAAATTCAAGCAAGATTAATGCATCAAACATGCAATGATTTCTTATGTAGTTTCCAAATCCTTTATACAGAACAAATTCAATTACTTAAATTACTGTTCTTGATATACACTCTCATATCTGCAGACAAAAATGAATCATTTTTCTTTGTGAACCTGACAGGACTGAACAGAAAATCTTAGATGCCAACACCTGCTTTTTTAAAAAACCCACAATTTTGTGTTATTCTATCATAAATATACATGTGTATGCATTTCACATACAAAAGCTGACACAAAAAAGAAAAAAAAGTTTACATTTTTTTAATTTATATTTTTTAAGTGGTTTGGGGTTTTTTTTTGTTAATAATTAAAATCCAAAAGAAGGATACTAAACGAAATGTCAAGAAACACTTCAGTTGCAGTATTATTATGGGTGATGGACTTGTCAACCAGAGGTGTTAGGGGTCAAACTCCACTAAATTGAGTGAGTTTAAATAGCTTAATATCAAGCTGCCCAACAATCTTATATTAAGTGATAAGAATGCAAACATTTCTGATTAGTGACTTCTTAGTAGAGAACCACACACAAACTTACACCTTACACTGCAGCTGAACAAAAAAAAACCAAAAAAATCCAACGCCAAAGAATAGACAATATATTATGACAAGAGATATGGGACCAATTTCTATCAAAACAAAGCTATACATAGCCCTAAACATGCTGAGAATTTCCCACTGCTATTGTTTAGCTATGAAGGAAAACAGAAGGAACAATACATTTGATAGTTCATAAATAATGATTTCAGGTATTTTCTGAAATAATGGCTTCAGATACTTTTACAGTTCAGAGAACAAGTAAAAAAAGAAACCAAACAGAGTGCTTGTCACATGGAAATGTTAGTAGTTAATAAGTACTCATGTTTCCAAGTGATTAAAAGTAGTAGAATTAATGTCACATTGATTTGCAGGATTGCCAATGTGTTTATTTCTGATTATGTTGCTCAACAGCCGTAAGTAAAGAAACTCCACTTGTTACTTACCTACTGCACAGGTGACTACTAACAGCTCACAGTAAACTTTCCCATCTACCACAAAGAGACCATGTTAAATTAATCCAGACTATTAGGGACGTAAGGAAGACATCAGAGATTCGACAGTATGTTTGTTTTTCAGTTGCTGCTTACAGAAACAGCAAGAGAAGTTCCTGCTGTACACTAAACAAATGTCTCTACTTAGTACTACAAAGTGTAAAGAACACTAATCTGCCCTAGCAACTCTCCATCTTAATATTAGAACCTCTCTGTGCATATTTAGACAGCACACCTTTTCTTTACAATGTTTGCAGTAATTTGCTTTGAGGTAGCCAGCTACTCAAGCACCTTATTAGTAATCACAGTTCTCTTAACCTCAATTACTGTGACCAGCATGTGCATAGTGTCTGTGTACTACCCCTACTTAGAAAACATAAAGATATTTTTAAAATAAGGCTACTTTATCTCATCATCAAATATATTATGATTTTCTACTTATGCACAATTCTGTATTTTAATCTCTATGTATTTTAGATAGATATACAGAACCTAGTAAAGGTCTAAAATCTCACTATCGTTCTCCATATCCTGTAATCGGTGAAAAATGTCAATAATTTATTACTCTTGACAGAACACTATGGCTCTGACTTTAAGGTCACTCTGCTCTTGTATTTTGTGTAGCACAACAAGCTGTGTCCGCCTTAGGAGGGTGTATACAAAATAAAGGAACAAAGTAGCAAAGCAGAAGTCATACACCTTGATTTTTAATAAACTCTTTGAAGCTGTATCAGAAAAGATTGCTTGGAAATTAATTCAAAATTTTCTGCATGGCAACACTGCAACATGGATTCAAGGCTGACTAAAACAATGAAGAAAGCAATAGTTTACCAATATGACTGAACAGGAAATTTGCTGTATTCAGCCTGGGAAAATTACAGATTCACTGATAGGAAATGAGAAAGCTGGGTGTTTGTTTATTCCAGGGCCTGATCCATATGACTATTATCCTATTAGGTAGAAGATTAGAAAGGGACTGCATTAACATGTCCAGTTATAAGATTATAAAAATCAAATGCAATTAACACTCTCACAGAGAATGAAAACTATGGAATGATGGAATGTATGCTTTCATTTATACTTTATACTTTCCTTCTATATATTAAGATAGAAGAAACAGTCCATCTATGAAAATCAGTTGCTAAAGTTATTTGTTGCTATTCTATAATTTACTTAAAACTGACTACAATTTATTTTAGATCAATTTATGTTCATTGTATTGCTTTGAAATTAGGGTCAACAATTTGAACTATTATCAATGTAATATAATATTCTCTATCTGGTTGCCACCCACTAACATTCAGTGGAAGGTGGGCATGCTTCTACCAGCAGCAAGTTCAATTTAATTAAGGTAAACTGAATCTTTAGTATCTTGTAGTTAACATATTGTAATATCTTAGTCTTTCTCACCTTGGTTAAACAATAATGGAGGTTTGTGTTTAGTAACTGTAGGCTAGCATTGAGAATCTAAATAGCAGGAGAAAAGAACAAGAGTACAGCTAAGTAAGTTCTGAATAGCAGAAATCAGAAAATACAGAACCAATCTCCAATTTTAATATAGGTTGGAAACATGAGTAAAAAAAATAAAGTACTTACAATTCTAATTAACTGAAAATACTCAAAAACATATCTAAGTATATAATTTGTTCCATGAACTGGAAATTTGATTATGGGCACTGATGTCCTGGGGAAAACTATTCCTAGTAGTACCCCATATATCAATCATACTGAGTTGGCCAGCACAGCAAGTCATGAGTAGGAAATATTGCTACAAGATAGCTATAAGATTGCTATTAGATAAAGGAAATATATGAAATGTCAGAAGAGCAAAAGTAAGAGTGATGACAGGGACAGTAGAAAAAGCATTACAGTAAATATTGGAGGTTATTTCTTAGACTGAATTTTACATCCTCACTTAAAATAATAAAATCTCACTTCAGTTTACCTCACTTTTTTTTTGCCTACTTTTTTTTTTTTCTTTTCTTTTCAGTATTAAGCACTTCAGTTCAACCAGCATAGAATAATTAGCTTCCTAATCCCTCCCAGAACTGTTGACATTGCTAGAAGCATCTCAAATGCTACACTCAACCTGATGCAGCTGAGAAAAAGTAGAGATGTTACAGCCTTGGCTCCACTTGATATTTCCTTTTTTCTGTTGCCTCTTCTATGTCCTGTTTTCTGCCAAATCAGAGGGTTGAGGATATGGGGGCAGAGATCTGATATGCCATGCCTCTTTGAGAACTAGACTAGAACAGTCTCCTCAAAAACTAGAAGACAGCTTTGATTAGGTACATTTAGAAAAAGGCTACACAACAAACTGGCTAGATAAAACAGCCTAGAAATAAACACAGAGGAAGCTGCATTTGCTTAGTCATAGCTGTGAAAAAAAGTGAACCAAAGAGAAAGTTTTTACTCTCTTTATATGTGATAGCAAAGAATTAAGAATCAGACCACTTTTATCCTCAAGTTTTGGCTTCAAGTATAGGGATATAACATTCTCATATGAGGACACACCAATAAGGACATACCATCTCATCAATATTGCAAGCAAAGTATACTGCTTTTTCAGTTTTAGGTACCTACACCCAAAGCAAAATAACTATATTAAAAATATCCATAAACACATGCAAAATGTAGAACAAGTCAAGCCTTCTGGGTATTTTTCCTGTGTGGAATTACTATTCAGAACAATACTGAACCAGGAGGACATTATGCTAGTGAGTCATCACACACTCCTGCTTGTCAAAACAGTGCTGCCAGTGATCTTAAAATATTTGAGATTTAGTCATTAATGTTATCCAGACTGTCACATATCAAAATTCAAGATAGGTCATCAACAAACTCTTGGCTGTGCAAAATTCACATACCTGTATTAATTTACACCAGTCAGAATTACAGAATAAGTTGGGTTGGAAGAGGCCTTTGAAGATCACCTATTCCAATTGCCCTGCCATGGGCTAGGACATCTTTACACATCAAATGCTCAAACCTTACAAGACAGCCTCACAAGTTGTCCCAGACCTTAAAAGACAGGCATTTTATTTGGCACCATCTCCTTTCTGAAGGATCCTTAGCTTTCTCTTCTTCCAAACATGAGTAAACAACACTTCAGGTTCCATCTGTCATACTAATAGTTCTCTACCGCACTACTACCCCAGCTTTAAAACAACACTTCTCTCTAAGAAGCATATCAAAGAACGTATTTTTTCCCTTTTGTCCCTTTTCATCCAGTCCAGTATACCAACCTGCCTGTCAGCCTCATGTCTTTTTAATGAGTTGACACTGACTGGCACACTGACAGTAACATCTATTAGGTTGGTGGCTCTTGTTACTCTGTCCCTAGTGTTGCGAGGTGCAAGGGATGCAGTTTGGAGGACATGACTCAAAGGTGAGGCAGTGCTGAAGGTCTAGGGAGGGTCAAGGGTATACCACAGAACACAGTGAATAATGCAGTATCACCTCATCCTGCTGGCTGAACTCTGGAGCTGCAGCACTCTTGTTTACAGATTACGTGCCAAGAACTAGCAAGAGCTACTCATTGTTTAGGAACTACTGATTCACATCACCAGTAAAGG
Source organism: Psilopogon haemacephalus (assembly GCA_013396835.1). NCBI lineage: Eukaryota > Metazoa > Chordata > Aves > Piciformes > Megalaimidae > Psilopogon > Psilopogon haemacephalus. The sequence continues at coordinate 24,175 of VWZI01017654.1, read as the reverse complement.
TATGAAATGTAAGAATGACATAATGGCCATGTGTGCAAGTTACTCCAACTCCATACAATAGTACAAGAGCTGAAAGCATAGAGCTGTGCAATCAAAATATCAATCTAAAAACTACACATTTTGATTTATGAATGAGCACAGATTAGCAAGGTAATAAAATTATTCACAGTATATAAAAATAAGAGATAAAAATAATACAAAAAATGCAGGGATAGAAAGAGATGTTGACACACTAAAATACATTAGAAATCAGTTTTACTTTTGCTTTTTTTTTTTTAATCCCCTTTGAGAACACATTCTTTCTATCACTTTTATATAGCCATTTTCTTCTAATCTTAGGTATGCATTAACAATTTCTCAGGAAAACCATACAAGAAAATTATGCATCACTCCTGCATATACCAAAACTTGCAATGTGACAACCCGATCCTACACTGTTTTCTCCCTGTATGCTTTCAAAGGCACAGTGCTCAGCTTTGCTTAAAATTGCATTTAAAAAAAAAAAAGTGAATCCATTACAGCAACAACTAATACAAAGATGACAAATCCCAACATCTAATATGCAAGCTGTCATGTTGGTGCAACTGCTACCTGGCCCTCTTCAGTAGAGCAGAAGGGTATAATTTTCCTGACATGTACTCAAAGCAATGATGGAGAACACAAATGAAGAGAGAAGGATTTCTGACCTTGGTGTCTATCTCCACTTGATTCTTTAGTTATTTTTTTAATTAACCCAAAGCTGTTAATAAATAGAATCATAAAACCACAAAAAAACATTGGGTTGGAAGGGACCTTTAAAGGTCACCTAATTCAACCGTCTGCAGTATGCAGAGACATCCTCAACTACATCATATTGCTCAGAGCCCCATCAAGTCTGACCTTGAATGTCTCCAATGGTGGGGCTTTCACTACCTCCCTGGGCAGCCCATTCCAGTATTCCACCACCCTCATAATCCTGGTTCGAAAGTCTCAGCACAGGGTCCCCTCACCAACAGGCTATCTCTTAGTGGTGTACAACCAAAGTCATTGAATCACAGGACAGTGTGGGTTGGAATGGACCTCCAGAGATCATCTCATCCAATCCCTCTCATCAAAGCAGGATCACCTGTTCAGGTTTGCACAGCATGGCATCCAGGCACACACCAAGCATACAGTTCCAGCCTTTAAATGACAATGAGTATATGGGTACATAGTAGGAGAGAGCTTCCTACACAAATGATGTTTTGTTTCACAATTTCTAGATTAATTAAAAAAAAAAAAAGGAATTTTAAAACATCAGGTAATTCTTCGAAGAATAACATTTGAATGTGGTTCTTTCCTTTACAGTATCAAAGCAACATTGTTTAAGCTCAACAGGTTGAAGATAATGTTCTTGACTGCCTGCTTTTCTGAATCAGATCTGGAAAGCAGCTCACCTCCCAGGACCATGCCAGCTTGACAGCACTTCCTCAAGCGACAAGCTGGACAGTTCTTCCTGCGAATTTTATCAACTATGCAGTCATTTCTTCCAGCACATAAATAGTTGTGCTGCCCTGCAGGCAAAAGAAAAATGAGATTAATACTTTGTTTTCTAACATGACAAAATTATTTCTGTATATACATGTTCCAGAAACAGCAGAAGATTCAAAATAAGTATGCTTGAACCTTTAAAGGACTTCTTCGTTGTATGACAACTTTCAAATAATCTTGCATTTCTATTTACATCTAATAATTTATTTGGCCTGTTTAGGAGTGAACTTTCCACCTATGAAACTCCAAAATAATTACCAGACAGTATGAACAGATATCAATATTTCCTAAGTAAATCAAGCATGAAGGGAGACCGTTTCATTTATTTCAAACTTATTTTTAAGTTGTGCTCCTGATTTTAAAGAACTTAGGTAAATTTTACTTGTCTTAATATGGAGTTTCTGTCATAAAACTCTATTGAGAACTTGGGGCAGAGCATTTAAAAAAAAAAAACAAAAAAAAACACCAAACCACCCTTGAAAAACAGTAAATTACCTCTGATGGTGAAGCAGTTTTTTACTAGACCTGCTGAAATACCAGCTGAACAGATGCAGCCAGCACTATCAAAAAGCATAAACAGAAGAAGGTTGTAACATTTTTGGCTTAGGTTAGCAATTGTTTCATTCTGGAGGACTTAGGAAAAGCCTGTCATTATTACATCAAAATGGAATATTTTCAATTAAATTAGTTTCCAGAAGAGAAAAAAAAAAACAACTCAATATTCTTTCGAACACAAAGTTCAATTATACTTTCAAATTTCCGTTAAAGAGAATGGGAAAAAAAGTTTATTTTTATGCTTCAGTATAATATTTACAATTTCTGTGATGGATTTTTATACTGAATAAGTAAACAAAGCTAAGTATCTAAATAAGCAGAAATCAAAGCTAATTTTCACATAGCCTTTCCAATTAAGCCCAGACGCACCCTGTAGACTTGAACTTTAAAACATTCCCTGTCTTTTCTTATTTTCAAGTTCTTACTAGGACCTAATATGAAAACACCTACAACAAGAAAGTATTTATTCTGAGAGCAACAAAATGGATCAAAAGAAGTGTGGATGAGCACAGAAGTATCAGTATCATGTATGCCTCTTTAACAGAATATTATGGATGTGGATCTCCAAATACAATAAACATCAATAATAAACTTTTAAAATTTTCCCGAATGTCTAGATCAGTACTATTCTGATGTCACCAGTAGCAAACAAAACTGAGATGATCATTCTACTCAGATGCCGTTATTCAGCTTTCTTTGTAATCCTGTTCTCTTCTTTCTCTGCACATGGCAAAATCAGCAATGGTTCACCAATAACATTTTTCCACAGGTTAAAGACAAACTCAAAAGGAAACCTCAGATGAAAATGCAGAAGGATGAACATTCTCTTCTAACAAAATAAAGGAGCTAGTGCTAAACCAAGTGAAAAACTGTACTGTTTGTGTGCTTACCTTCTATTTTTAAAAATAATTTATTTATTTCTTACCTATACTTTTAAGAATAAACTGTTTGGTTTTAGTTATAGAAATCTGATTACCTGAAAGTCATATTTATAACAGTTTCTTTTTTACTAGAAAACAATAGGTAGATAATGAAAACTCTAGCCACGTGCACTGCCTAGCATTTTAAAATTATACAGTAACGCAATAAACAGGAAGTAATTTTCATTTATTTGCTTCCATTAATTCTAATCTGAATTCCTTTTTAAAGGAAATATTAGCAAAAGTAATGGGATGAATAAAAATCTTCTGGCAACGGACCAGGAAGCAAAACACTTACTTTAAACACATCTTCCTTGGCGTTATTCACAGTTTTTCCTTATCTTGCTTTGCCCTTTTCAGCTATAAAAGCATTCAGTCTTTTGATAAGTAATAACAGTTTTACAACTGTTAGCGTAAATAAGATCTGTGACATATAAAACTACCTCAGCACTATGGCATTCTGATACTGTAATGTACAGTTAATTTACAAAGTAACATAGCATAGGATAACTTTTGTATGTGGGTGTTTTGGTTTGGTTCTTTGGTCTCTAAAAAAAAGAAAGATGTCTCTTCTTGACCTCTTTTAGAGAATCCTTTTACTCTACACACTATGGTCCAAGTACATATAACCCACGTCCATTGGAAGACCAAAAAACTGACTTTGTATTTCCGGTATGGCAGTAAATGTTCACAGGCAGTTCACAATGCTACAGGAATTGAAGTTGTACTCTTCCTGCTACCATGGCATAGAAAAATACTGACCTACTAGGGCAAATAGTACATCATTAAATATCACAGAGAAATACTCAAAGAACTCTGTTGCTGTCAATATTTAGAATTCACTCCTCATATCAGTATATGGTTTGCATACTCAACGCCCAAGTGTGCGCTCTTAACTGCTGAAAGGAGGATAAAGAGTTTGAGTAAAAGCAGTAATGGCAACACTGTTCCTGCTGGAACAGGAAATTATCTGGAAACATAAGTTAATAGCCGCATTTATGTAATAATGTTTAAATATTACATATCTAAGATTAAGCATTATGAATAAAATTACAAGATTTTACAGTTACACAGCTCTTTAAAACCTCCTCATAATTTAGTTGTCAGCAGACCCAATGTCCACTTATATAGATATANAGTTACATATATTATCTGTCAAGGATTTTTCTGTGGTCTCAGTCTGATTGAATCTCATATATACAGGTAAGTCTGAGCAAATGTTCTCTTGGTACCACTCTATAGAGCTGGGTTCTGAAAAACTGTTACTTCTTTCACATTAGTGGAAGCAACCATCCGAAGGTCAGGTTGTGTAAGAAATGGAAAATACACCAGATATTTGGTTAATCAAGATAAAATTCCTTTTCAGTTGGTAACTTATCATTCAGTATCTTTTCTATGACTGCTGTGATTATAATCAAGGAAAAAAAACCCAAAACAATAGTCTAATCCCTTGAAAGTAAAGACTGATATTTGTATTTCTTACAGAAATATGAATCTGGCAACTGACAACTGCCACTTTCTCAGAAGTCTTCATCCAATGTTACGTTTTCTATACAGGTTTACTTTTCACCTCATTTTGAAAGTGCTTGTAGCTTTCTCTTGATATATCATCCGATTCTTCTATGTTCTTGTAGGATAGCACTTTTCTTTACCTCTATCAAAGTCCATGTGTGTTAGCAAAGATGAAAGTCCTAACAGAAACAGGCAAATACAGTTTTCAGTACTGTAATGACTATTGCTATACTGGCAGGTTTATATGAGCAAGTGGTCAAAATGTCAGCGGTCCACACATACAAGCACTATCACAGGTTTTACTGTCAGTAAAGCTGCACAGATCTCACTCCAGCAGCAAGACATTGTAATTCAAATACTGCTCGAAGTAGCTCATAGTGTCTTTAAGAACTCCACTATTAGATGAGCTCACTGACTTGCTGTTAAGTCATTTAAAATCATTTGAGTAAACAAACGAGTTGCAGAGCTTTTGCAGATGTGCAAAATCTGAAAAACGTAAAGCTCTATCCATGCTGGAGGAATCAGACATAAGCAATCAGTTATTTGAGTAAGTGCATCTGTGCCCAGCTGCCACCCTGCAAAGAAGCAAAGCACTTGCTTGCAGACTCTCATTTCCTCCTGTCTGCAAATAAAACTACTTTAGCAAATCTTTTTTTTTTTTTTTTTTCTCTTTCCCATATATGATTCTACCTCCCCACATAACTCTTAACTGGCAATGCCTTTGTATAAAATCATTTTATCCTCACCACTGGAGGATTGTTCTTTGCAAAATACATTATGGTGTTTTATTTAGCCTAGTTTTAAATTTATTAAACTGCAAATATCTATTGCATCTCTTTGTATATTATTTTATTGCCAGATGTCTCCCAGTGACAGCTTTTTGCTGAGAGCTTGCCTCCAGGTTTTACTCAATAATTTACTAGTCTTAACAATGTATTTCAGAAGTACCAATTAAAGCAATAGATTTAGAAAAACAGTTAATTTTTTTTTTTAGCGGGCGGGTGGGAGGGGGGGAT
>VWZI01017654.1:0-18649 GCA_013396835.1 Psilopogon haemacephalus | reverse complement strand
GGGTGGGAGGGTGGGATGTGAGAGGGTGGGTGTGTTTGTGGAAACCAATAATAAACATGGTTTCAGAATAAAATGGAAAACAGGCTCACCTGTTCACCTATATTGAACACAATGATGCAGATGTAGCTTTTGAGTAAAACTTTGACTTCTGGAAGCTAAGACAATATACAAGGATTGCTTTGTACTTGCTTTGACAGGGTTTCTGTAACTAGGTCTAGCTTAGTTCAGCATCAGTAATGGAAACTAGAACTTAATTTGACCTTTACTTTGATCTAAATCTAAGACTATCCTATCTACACTATTCAATGTGCAAAAAACCAACTGTGGGTTGACTTTACCTCTCACTATGTGGGTTTATGAGCTTTGATCTTGAAGGACTAGAAACATATATTACAGTTTGTAATACTGAAAATATACCCTTCATGTCCCTGCATACTATTACAGTCTCCACATGCCTCAAATGCTGTTTTACTGGGTTTAAATCATTTAATAGATGTTTCATTTCTGTGTTAAACATCTCTGTAAAAATAAGAGAAGTCTCTGAAATGAGACCAAAACTTTAACCACTTAACAAAGTCACACATCCCCCAGTAACCTTACCATGACTAATCTTTTTATAAAAAGCCCAGTAGTTAATGGGAGACTGCTTTCAATTTCCTTTTGTCCAATGAAATAAAACTCTTATTTTCCAGTTCTTAAGCAGATATCCTGGCTACTACATTGTAGTCTACACTGACATAAAGACCTGACAGGGACACAAATCTGCTCCACAGCAAAGCATTTAGAACCAAAGAAAGCAAAGCGCAAGTGGGAAGGGACTTCTAAAGGTCACCCAGTTCAACTGCCCAGCAGTGAGCTGGGACATCATTTACCAGATGAGGTTGCTCAGAGCCCCTCCAATCTGACCTTGAACGTTTCCAGAGATGGGGCTTCCACCATCTCTCTGTACAACTTATTTCAGTGTCTTCCTCCACTTCATTCTCAACTGGTTTTAAAAATTATTAAATGGACCAAACAAAATTGGTTTCTCTAGAAGCACATTTTCAGATCACCACATATTTTGCACTGTTTTCCTTCTCTTCAATAAACACTTCCATTGGTTAAGACATCCTTGACTCTTTCCTTCTCTTGTATTTTGATTTCAAAGTCTTTCTGCCTTTTGTGGACAATCCTGCAACAACGTTGTCTTTTCCCTTCCAAAATCACTTCTTGATACTTCAACTTCACTGCACAGATTTTATGTTATCTACAAAACACAACCATCTAATGTTATCTGTCCTATTTTCAAAAGGAGAAACACACATTCATTTCTGGACAGACCTAAAAGTTACAGTCCTGTTTTACAGCATTTTCTATTTCCCTGCCTCTTCCATCATTTCAAAAAAATCGAACAACAACAAACAAGCAAACAAATCCCCCACCAACAAAAACAAATCGAACCCCCCCCCCCACAATAAACAATCAAAAAAAGAAGCAACATTTCACAGAAACTATCATGAACTACAAAACCAGGATTACTCTTTTCAGATTACTTGCCTAGATTGTTTACCAGTACAACATCTTGAAAGGTATGAAGTTTTTTAGTCTAAATACAAGAACTGAAAAAAAAAAAAAATCACAGCTAATGCCTTTTATAAGAGATGATGGTTTCTACAATTCAGTACTTCCAGTTCTTGTTGTGGCACTGTATCACAAAATCACACAAAACACCCATTTGGAAGGGACCTCAAAGATGATTCAGTCCAATCTTTAGCCCAGTTTAGGGTCGATCCTAAACCATGTTCCTAAGTGCCAGGTCCACACACTGCTGAAACACCTCCAGAGATGGTGACTCCACCACTGCCCTGGTCAGCCTGTTCCAATGTTTGGTAACCCTCTCTGTGAAGAAATATTTTCTAATATGCAATTGGTCCTTGGTCACCGCTTTTAAGTAATTAACTGTTTCAGTGGTATAAATACGTAAAATGATGGAACTGTTGCAAAGATCTATTTCTTAAAAATCTAGAATATGAGATTTCAGTGAAAAGTCATCATTAAAATGACCTTTGTTCTTCCTCTGATCCCTGAGTGTTATACTCTCCTACCAATGTAAGAAGCATTATATTTATATTTCAGTCATCCTATTATTCTGATTTTAGTCAAAGTATCACAGAACATTGCTATGGTACACCTTTTCATATATATTTTCCTCTTATTCCTTGACTTGTCCTACAACTGGAAGACAGGGTCATTAACTCTCTCATAGTAATAAAGGCAGACAAAACAGAAACATTGCTGGCAGAAAAAGGCAGTGTGCAGAAGGCAGATATTACTACCTATTGGTTGAAATATTCAATGGACAATAAATTTCTGAGAAATTGGAAAGGGGATTAATATGATTAATTAGATTTTAAAGCTTAGACATCCATCAAAACAAGTAGTGTAAATTTCCTTAGAATCATAGAATACATTGAATAGGACGCTCATCTTGTCCAACTCCCCTGCAGTTGGGGACATCTTCAGCAGGGACATCTTCAAGGAGATCAGACTGCTCAGGGCCCCAACAAGTTTGACGCTGAATGTCTCCAGGAACGGTGCTTCCTCTACATCTCTGGGCAACCTGTCTCAGTATTTCACTACACTGACGAAGAATTTCCTCCTATTACCCAACCTGAATCTACCTTGCTCTAATTTAAAACCATTGCCCCTATAAAACCATGTGCCCTTCTTGCATGCACTTTAGCATGAATCTTCCTTGATTAGATGTCTAAATTTTAGTTCAATAGCTTATTGCTCTCCAAAGGATATTTAAAGTGATTAGCCCAAAAACAGATCTCCACACTGCAAACACCTACAACTTGGTGAAACAAATCTCACATACAATATTGCCTGAGGTAAGGTAAGACAGTATAATAATAGGACAAGAATAGGGTAATCTCCTGATCTCAGTGCCTCCATGTAACTCTTTCTATGTATTAAGTACAAAATATTCCAGGATGTTGAAATATGTTCAGATGCTAACTGATATTAAGCAACAGACACTTGTAAAAATGAAAAAGTTGTGACTATAACCAGGAAACCAAGTGCAGCCATGTGTCACTAGACATAATGGCATATTGTAACATACCATTTGTTAAGTAATAACTAAAGAACCATCTCTCACTAGCACATCTTCAATACTGTGGAACAGATACACAGCTTGAGACACAGCATCAAACCTACATGTGTTTTGGCAGATAACAGTTTGATTAGAAATACTTATACTTTATATACTTATGTTATAAAATTTAGTTGTAAGTATTTTAGTATTTTAAATGTGATGTCTATGTGCAATATAATAATGTACCTAATAATTCATATATATAATGCTTAGGTAATATGAAATAGATATTTTATGTACTTGTTATATTTGGTTTATGTACTTCAGAAATGTATCAGCTACCTTGATGCAGGAGGGATTCACATCACCAAATGCAGTGTACATCCTCAATGCTCCTTTATACTCCATGCTGAGAAACACCTACTGCTAGAGGAGAACTGTTATTTTCATCCCAGGTAGGTATTTAAAGTAAGTCAGTAAATTACTTCCTAGAAATTCCTGTTTCTCCCCATTCACTGTGAAGTGAACATAAAATGAGCAGCTCAGATTACTCACATTGTACATGTTAAGTTAGAATGCAGGAGTATTAGCAACACTGAGTAGTCAGGTGCTGGTGCTCCTTAAATCATGCAGTCTCACACTACCTGAAACAGATTCTTTTCCACTGGAAAAGATATTTGACGTAGCATTCAATACTGTTTCTGAACTACTATGTAAACGTAAGCAAAAAAAAAAAAATAGTTACTAACATTTCTACAGCTGATTATCTTCTAAGCCATATCTATCAGGAAGCCAGTAATGAGACCAGTAGGAAGAGACCAGCATTAGCACAATAGGCAAAGCACCAGAGCCAGTGCAACCTTAGCTCACTCAGTTGTTGTGTCTCACATGAATAAATTCATCAAATTAATGTTTGTCAAATGGCTGAACAACTTTTGAAGTCAGAAGCATCACAAAGATATACAACTATGTATTGATACAGATTTTCTTCTTTCCCTTTCCATAACACTTTTTTTTTATTCTCACAAAGATGATTTTTCCCACTTTAATTTTATGACTCTCAATGAAGTAACTTTGTATATTACCTCTGAATTTGGAAATACACTTAGCTTACTACACATTAACATATTTTTGGTCATAGACAAAATAAAAGAGCTCTAATAATAGTGAACCTGTTGTATTAAATGAAAATCATTTTAATCTCCTAAGTTGCCTTTGTATATTTGCATGTTTTTTTGTTTCATGGAACTTTTTCACCATATGGTTTACAACACATTTTTACAAATTCTGATACAAAGACCCAGCCTGCAAAGTCGGATTGAAAATTAGAGATCCCTGCAAAGTTTGAAGAAAAAGGAACTTTTTACATTTGCCTCATCAAATTCACACCTGAAAGATCTCTACAGCATTGCATTTCACTCTGTTTTCAAAGAGGATTTTCTACTGGTGGTTAGCATTTTTGGAAATACTTGGCATGCTCTGCTGTTTTCATTCTTCAGCTATGGAAAAGCACAATGGTTTAGACCCACGATTTTCCTCACTGCATACATAGTGAAGAATCACACTGCCATCATAAAACTGCCTATACATATGTCAGATAAACTTTACTGGAAACTTTGCCTGAAGCCATAATCAGCCTTCTTACTGAGATTTAGCTCATCTTTCATTCCCCACTTCCCTCTCTGGTATGTCTCCATGTACAGATCACAGGATTGCAGGATGTCAGGGGTTGGAAGGGACCCAAAGATCATCGAGTTAAACCTCCTTGCCAGAGCAGGACCATAATCTAGCTCAGGTCCCACAGGAATGCATCCATATGGGCCTTGAAAGTCTCCAGGGAAGCAGACTCCACAACCTCTCTGGAAAGCCTGTTCCAGTGCTCTGTAACAGTTACGGTAAAGAAGTTGCCTCTCGTGTTGAGGTGGAACTTCCTGTGCTGCTGCTTACATCCATTGCTCCTTGTCCTATCACAGGGAGCAGGTAAGAAGAGCCTGTCCCCCTAGCTCCAGACTGTGAAGACTCTTGCAGAAACCCTAAAGGTTTCAGGTAAAGTTTGTCAATTTTGTATCTGAGAGAGAAGAAAAGTTCACACTGTCAGTTAAATGGATCCAAGGCCATCAATAAACTATGTCCCTAAGTGTCACATTTACAAGTCTTTTAAACACTTCGAGAGACACTGACTCAACTACTTCCCTCGGCGTCCATCCTGTTTTAATGCTTAACAAATCTTTCTGTGAAGAATTTTTCCCTAATTTCCAACCTAAACCTCCCCTGGCACGACCTGAGGTTGTTTCCTCTTGTCCTATGGCTTGTTAGTTGGGAGAACAGACCAACACCCACCCTGCTGCAACCTGCTTTCAGGCAGCTGTACGAAGCAGTAAGCTCTCCCTAGTATAGAGACATTTCTAGGTTCACCTCCATAGTTATAAATGATTGTTCAGTCTGAGTGTTCAGCTTTTAAAAAAGCTCTGATTTTATTTCAGAAAGGTTAGAGACAGAAAAATATTTTTCTGGATTATGTAATGGTCCATTTTATCCCAAAGGAAGCATTTAGCCAGTACAGTGTTTTCCACACACTAGGGGAAGGTAAAATAAATTGTGTATGGATAGGACAAATTTCTTTGGGAAAACACCCAAGCAAATTACATATGCTATTGGATCTGAAACATCCAGCATACCAGAGAATACAGAAATAATTCAATTTTAAAGCAGACATATTCCAACAATTTTCATACTACTGTGGGATGTACCTTGTCTATGCATTTTAAACCCTCATAAAATAAGAAAGAGATCTCAAAATACAGAAAATCCATGAAGTAGGAAAAGCCCACTATAGCAAATCATGTTTTAATTTCTCATAGTGATCAATACGGAAAGTATTAATCACTATGAGGAATTAAGTAGGTATTTGATAGTAGAGAAAAGTAGAGATTTGATTATGAATTTCCACTCACAAAGTTTAACATCTTATTTGCATGGATTATTATTTAAACAAAAAAACCAAACAAACAACAAACCAACCATGTCTGCAGTAGCACTAAAAATTTTAAAAGGTAAACAGTGCATTACCACTCAAACAATTCACAGAATGATGGAGGCTGAAAGGGATCTCTGGAGATCATGAAGTCTGACCTCCTTGCCAAGGCAGGTTCACCTTGAGAAGGTCACACAGGAGCACATCCAAGCAGGTTTTGAATGTCTCCAATGAGGGAGACAATAGATGGACAGGAGAGCATTTTCAATAAGAAAAAGTCTCAAATGCATACAACTGTCATGGGGAATTAAAAAACACTCTTTTCTGCTTAATTTGCAATAAAAATATTCTGCTTCTTATAGAAGAGTAATTTGTCATCTTTATTTCTGCTAATTTACAAAAATGTACTTGAAGTCTAAATGAAATCAAGTATGTATTCATATATGGCACTATTTCAATGCTAGCAATTAAGGAACTCTCTGTAGATTTGCACCTTGTATGTGAAAAACAGTTCATATTGCTCTTGGCTACACTTATGCCTGTCACTTCTCAATAATCTATACTTTTCTTTATTCTAGTCAGGTTTCTGAGGTAGTTTGCCATTCCTTGAATATTCATACTAAAAAACCCAAACATCAAACTTCATCATACTCTCAGTCTTTGGAATCATTAAGAAATTGAAAGCATTAAGCTAGTTCTCTGCATGTCTATATTCTTGATCTGGTTAAGATTCTGGAAATAGACTTTGACTAAATAATCAGGGGAAAACAGCTTTCAGATATTTCTAGTACCAATTTATATGCCTTCTTAACATTTATCATTAAAATATTTATACTGAACAGTAATAAAACATGGTTTTGAGCAAGTTCACCTACTGCACAAAACAATTCAACGCTAGTTAGAAATGAGATGAAATTCAACAGTGATAGAATCAAATTCAAATAATAATTAAAAAAAACAACAAAACTTTTTTTAAAAGTGTATCACTGATTTTCCAAAACAAGTATAGCAATAAACAAACAAACAAACCAACCAAGAGACCAGTTAGCTCAACAATTGAAACTTAAAATGTATTCCTGTACTTAAGAGCCAGGTGTTAACATCTATGTTTTTAATGGCTTCCTTATGAATCCTGTTAAATGTGTTGGAGAAACTGCATTGCTAACTGCAAAGTTCATCTAGCCCACCTAGCCTAGTGTTAACACTTTGCTAGTATCTAGTTATGTTAAAGGCAGAACATGAACACATGCTTAAAGAACATAACAGCAATTGGAAACAAAAATTCTAGCTACATTGTTTTGCTAAGCTTTTAATTTTTTAATATTCTCCTTTTCATGTAAAGAGGAATAAACTCTATAAAGCTGGATAAACTATGTATCACAACAAGAAACAGAGCACTGTATTTCATTTTAAGGAATACCATACATTGTAGCATTGGGTCTGTTAACTGTAAGGAGAAGAACTCTGAATACCCTAGTTCTGAATGGATCTGATAAAAATCAGGAAGAGACAAAGCATCAAATGTATATGGATTTGGTTTACTGATACATCAGTTGAACAATCTGTTCCTGCACTCATATTTAAAAACCAAGTGACCAGTGCATATAATGAAAAAAAAAAAAAAAATATATATATATATTCCTACTCATTTATTAAACCTGCAGCTTCACTTTGCAATTTAACAGCTATCTGGGACAAAAGTCAAACCCACTTACTATTATTACGACTTGAAATAGTTCCATAGTTCCCAGAAAGCCAAATTCTGCATCTTGCAAGCAATAAAAATTCCACGACTTCAAAAAGAGAATGAAGCCAATGTAAATTCTTATCTGCCTATCAGTAGTTTATAACCACAAAAAGTTTCCTTGGAAAAGCATTTACACTTTCTAAAACAAATTAAGTAATACGCAAGATTTTTACGAAACTGCCTACTCAGAAAGTCTGATAAACAATAAACAATAAATACCAAACAATTAAAGTAAAACAATGATAGAAAATCAATTCCGAAACAATTTAGTATTCAATGCAATATTTAAACAGTTGCCAAAACAGAAAATGTGACTACAGTGTAATATTTTCAAAGATCAACAATAAATAAACATAAGTCCTTATCAGTGCCTGGAAAGATTTATTTCAAATAATTAGGAACAATGGCATCACATTGTACCTTCCATTGCCCTTTTAAAGAAGACTTTACAACTTCCACAGGTAAGTACTCCATAGTGGCAACCAGAAGCCTCATCTCCGCAGATGAGACAAATCTTCTGGGGTAGCGATTCAAAACTGTATTGAGAACTTTGGCTGGTTTCTGTATCTGGCCTTAAAAATAAAAATAATGAAGGTAAATGAATTATCTAGTTTTTGCAACAGTTAAGTATTTACTTCTATTAATCAGTTTTATTATTGAAAAATCCTTTTAGAATTTGTATTCAAAGTACACAAGGACAAGAGAAAAAACACAGTGTGACTGTCTTTCCTGATAAAAGAGTTTGTCTCTACCAGAGTAAAAGGCACATCTGTAATATCTAGACAGTAATTAAACGGGAAGGTAGTGATTAAAAAGTGTAGTTCCATTTTAATCCATTTTAGCTAAAAATCTTTTAATCTAGAAACACTTCTTTCCAACGCTCATCATCCTCATATCAAAAGCTCTTGCAAGTGAAGTCATACCAACTGACACTTTTTTTTTTTCTGTACACAGAATGGTACAGACACAGAATGAGACAGAAGTAAATTTCAAAAGCCTCTTTTACGTGAGAAATAGCAAAGTTTTATCTCAGCTAGAATTTTTTTTTTAGTAATGTTTGTCATCTCCCATTTAGCTGCAGCATTCTCATCAGTAACTAACTCTGATGAGCACATTTAGGGTCTTGCCGAATTTCTCTCCAAGAAACAAAACCGAATGCCTTTGTTAACCATTAAATTTACTAAAATAATTTCTATTGAAACTGTAGCACTACACATACATTTTTCTGCATCTACTTCTAGGTAGAGCCGAACACCTCATCACAATAGTAATCCATTTCAGTATTTAATAAATCAATACACAAATGTTTGCATTTTCATTTTCTCTGTGTGTATGAAATTAATTCCCATACCAGGAGCAATATTCTGGAGATTATTAGGTATTTACGAATGCTGTCTCACTGTCAGTGAAGACAGACTGGAAAACATTCTGAACTTTCCCTGTCTGGAGCCAGTCATTTGCTCAGACATCAGATGGCACTGAACCATCATGAGGGCAAAGATGCAACTTCTCCAGAAGCCTTATCGTGCCAGAAAGAAATGAAAGGTATTTGATGAAAGTCAATATTGTGCTGGTCTCACACGGACCTGCGACACCCAGAAGCGCACAAACGACAAAGGAAATGGAAGCGCGGCTGCAGTTAGTGCATAAAAAACTCAACTGCGCTTCGAAGAGCAAAACTTCTCCCGTCTTTGGCTAGGGGCCGTCCGACAATCCCCTGCAGTACCAACCCCTCACCCTGCAGCACAGCCTCCCTCCCTGAGGGGAAAGTGCGAAGCTTTCCCGCGGAGCGGCGCGACCTCTCGGCTCGTCCTCTCAGCGAGGACAGCCCCGCTAAAGGGCTTGGCCACCTCCCGCCTCTCTGCTTACCGAACGTAGCCGAGGTAGGGTGGGCAGAGCTGGGGCAAGCCCTCCTTCAGCACCGCCGCCGGGAAGCCCAGTGGCTGGTGCCCATTGAGACCCAAGGGCGGGTAGAGGCCCGGTGGCGCAGCCGAGGTGGAGGGCAGGCTGTCAGGAAGCGCCGCCGCTGATCCATACGCCCCAGCCAGGAGGGTGGGCTCCGTCTTGTAGAGGACACACTCCAGCGAGGGCTCCTGCCCGGCCCGCGGGGGTTGGGGGAAGTCGGCAGAGCCGGCCGCGGAGGTGGCCCTGCCGCCCGGATATGGGGTGGCGAGGCTGAGACCCTCCTCCTTGATCTTCAGACTGGGCTGGAAGTCGCAGTAAGCGAAGTGCCCCTCCTTGGTATCCGCCGGCGGATAGATGTAGCCCGCCAGGTCCGGGGCGTGGGGCGAGGAGCGCGGTCCAGCGACGGGGCTGCCGCCCTCGTACTCCGCCACGTCCAGCAGCTGCCGGGTACGCGAGGCCAGGTAGGCAGAGTTGAGCGGCAGCAGGGGCACATGTAGGTATTCCTGCCCCGGCTCCTCTGCTCCCGGCCCCGGCCGGTCCCCGCCGCCGGGCAGCGCCGCCAACTCTGGAGTTTCGCCCTTGAGGACCGTGGTGGGACCCTCCGCGCAGGTCCCCGGCCCTGCCGGCCGCGGTTTAGCGACGGTGGTCAGGGCGTCTCCAGCCGGCCAGAGCGGGGCGGTCCGCGGTGGAGGCTGCGAGGTGCCAAGCGCACCCTGGGCAGCCTCGCTCACCTTCTGCGAGGGGCCGCGGCTCATCGGGGCGTCGGGCGGCTCCGTGGCCTCCGCCCCGAAGAAGGACCAAGGCGCCGCAGCCACCGAGGAGCTGGCATGACCCGCGGGCGTCAGGAACGTGTCCAGGACGGTGTCCAGAGAGTCCTTGTCTGAGAGGGAGCCGCACCCCGATCGGTACGAAAGGGACACCCCGTCCTCCTCCTCCGCAAGCTGCTCCTGTCGTGGCTCTTCTTCCTCCTCCTCCTCTTCCTCCTCCTCGTCCACCTCCTCGTCGCTGCTCTTGGGGTAAAGCAGCCCGTCCAGGGAGATGTCGACGACCTCAGCTTCCCTGTGGAAGGGGTCTCGACCGGACTGGCCCTGCAGGAGGACCGCCCCGTCTCTGGCAGGAGGAGGCGGTCTGGGCTCCTTGGCCTTCACCTCGGTCATGCCGGCGCGGGGTAGGGCTGGAAGCCAACGACTTTCTGACCCTTGGAAGCGGCCGGGCGGCAGCAGACTGCAGGTGCCCAGGAGGCTACTCACATCCCGGACGTGCCTACCAAGGTGGTGGCGAGGGTCCCGCTCACATGGCGTTGCCGTCGGGGGTTACTCAGTGGGGGTGAAACGGAGCCGCAGGCGTGGCAACCTAGAGCGGGGGAAATGATAGGAGCGTGTGGGAGGGGCGGGAGGAGATGCGGGCGGGAGAGCAAGGTAACCGCCCGGCTCCGGCGGCGGGCAGGCTGCCGCTAGCCGCCCCCAGGCTCCGCACCCCACTTTTCCCTCGACTGCTTCACGCGTCCCCGCTCGGCCTCGGCCGGCTGCCGGCTCCACGCCTTTTTGCCCGCCCTTCCCCGCCCCTCTCCACTACCAGCCCGTTTTCTTACCGAGGGGTTATGCTGTCACTGCGAGGTGACTCGCCCCGCACGGACCCCTGTCTCTCTGCGCTGCTCTGGTCTGCCTCCGGTCCCGGGTACTGTGGCTCCCTGAACAGCTTTTCATCGGCTCCTCCTCCTCCCCGCCTGTCCAAACCCGTCCCTCCCATCTCTAGCTGTACCCGCATCCCTCTCCCACCCTGTCCACCTCCTCATGACTCAGGTCTGCGCTTTCCGGCCTATGGCTGCCTGGCTTTCTCCCTGCCTCCTCATCCTTTTAACCCCCGTGTCTCGTTCAAGTGACCCGTCCTGACGCTTCACTATCCTGAGAAGTACAACTCTGGAGCGGGCACAGGCTGCCAGCAGGTTGAGTAGGTTGATGTTTTCGAGAGCCGAGAGCAAGACAAGCTTTGCTTATATGAAGTCATGACAGTAGTCTTCCTTTTTGTCTGTTTTATAATGTTCCCTTCAGATATTCACTATAATTTTTTCAGGATTAAGCTCTGGCCCAGTTCCTGTCCTGGTGCAACAATATTTTTCAAGCAACAAAGTGAGCAAGGCATTGTAAAGCACTATAAAGTACATTCAGGAGCCTCAGAGCATCCTCTACACCAAGAAAGCACTTTTTTTCCCTACAAGATATTTGGAAAATGAGGAATGCTTTCCTTCTAATATTCTCCTTTAATTACTTTGTCAGGGTGAATGACAGGACATGAATGGACTAGGTTTACTGGGACTGGACACCCATCCTGTGTATAGGAAGTTACAGTCCGCCCAAGTTTTGATCAAGAAGCTGCCACCAATTGCTGCCTGACATTTTATGTACAATGCTGGCTTTGTACCCATTCACCTCAATAAGACAATTAGTAATTGGGGAGGAGAGGGGGGGGCGAGAGGAGGGAAATAAAGAAAAAAAAAGAGACCCAACTCTTAATATAATTTACATTGTATAGAAATCTTAAAAAAAAAAAAAAACAACTTGTGTTGAAAGACACTAAGAATAATCTAATGTAGGAGTAGTCATCATTATCTTAGTATAATCAGTGACTTTTGGTTCTTACAGAAATGTGCAGTTACATGCTCTGCAAGTATAACATTTTGTGTTTTCTGCTTTTCAGAAAAGACAACTTTTTGGAGAAAGTTTCGTGGTCACCATGAAATAGATGCTTTCATTGTTTTATGTTAAATATGTTTTCAGACTTGAAGTCACAGCTTCCTGGGGAGAAAAGCACAACTCTTAAAAATTATTTCAGTGCTCTGAATGATAGTATCAAAATTCATGCAGGACAAGTTTATAAAACCAGTATCATCACGTAAACATTTCTAGAGGTGGTGTGTACTTTCTATGCCATTCGCAAAATACTGGCTTATAGACTGTTTTGAGAGTCTACCTTTTATTACTTTAAGATGTAGGAGAACATATTTATTTTTTAATTAAAACAAAACAAAACAAAACAAAAACAATTATGGCATTGTGAGAATAGCTAACATTTTAAAACTTAGATCCCATGTAGGCAACTGTTCAGGATGTTCAGCAGAGTTACATACATCAGTGTATACTTATGTCTCACACTGTTGATATTGCAGGAGAAATAGCTAATGAGCAAGTAGCAAGAGCTGAAGATGTCTTCATAAAACATGACAATAGAAATTATGTTAAAGAATGCTTTCAGAAGATGCTATCCAGTCCTGCTCTGATTCCTAAAGCAAATAATTTCAAGCACTTCATTGGCTACTAAGTTTCTGTTTTTCATGCTGCAATAGTTCTCCCTTCTTCCAACCCTTGTTTTTCACAGAAGAGACAGAAGTTCATCTTCAGCATTGTTCATCTCCATACTGATTTTGGTTTTCCCCTAATGTTTTCATGCTTAGTCAGATAGTTGTCTGTTTATTGCCACTGTCTTGATTTCTCATTTCCACTTCCCAAAATTCATGGCCTGCACATATATAGAAATGCGCTCCAAGTGCTTGTTTCCTTGATGCATTGATATGCCTCGTTTCTAATGCACCGGGACTAGGAGAGATCAGGAGCCACAAGTGGCAGGAACAGCAGATCCTGAAGGGAAAACATCACCAAGCAGTTTTCACAGGACCAATTCCCTCCTGTTAATGACTTACCTGATAATATTCTATACTAATAAGGCCATGTGACTGTAAATGCCTGCAAATTCCTCAGAAACAGAAATGTGTACTATTTGCATTATTTGTCTAAATCTTAGTATTTGTCCAGGTTTCCTGTTGCCCCTCCTAATTTCATTTTTATGACCACCAAATATTTAATTAATGTTAACAGTAATTTAACTGAAATGTTATTATTTTAAAAAAGCAATTTGGGTTCTTTATTTTTAGGACACTTACTGGACTTTGAATTACATTGGTGTCACATGCTTTATGTGAACTTTCACTGGAAACTTTAGCTTTGTTTCTTCATGCTGTCCTGGGCTTTGAGCAACCTGATCTAGTAGAGGTGTCCCTGCTCATGGCAGAGAAGTTACCTTTAAATGTCCCTTCCAAACTAGACAATTAAATGATTTTGTGATTTGTTCTTTTGGTTTTGCCATCAGATTTTCTCACCTCATTCGAATGCTTTGCCTGCTACTGCCATGATATCAGAAGTTTTTCACTAAGAACATTTCAAAGTAAGTCCTATGATGGTTATGAACTCCCTAGTGCTGTTGTAATTTATTTATTCTTATTTGTTAATTTTGTTGTTGTACAATCACCGTTATGGAAAAACAGGTTTCGTTGTGATATTTCCTCAGCTAATTTTCATTCACAAGCCATTATATTTGAATCTGACATTATTTTATATTCAGCAAGCTTTTACTGTCTATAAAAATTTTAGAGAAGGACACAGTGTGAATAGAATTTTACTTCAAAAGATGCCTTTTTTGAAATAGATATGAAAACATTGGAGGGTTCGATTGACACTGTAGCCTTTTTTTTTAAAATTCAACCAGAACCTGCAAATACAGTATTTGAGAGCTTGAATTATTTTGTGTCTATCTCTTTGCTGTACTCAAAAGCTGTGGATGCATAAAAGCCCCACTTAACACAACTTCTCAGCTATCTTGCTTAGTAGCAAAATTCCTCTATAAAATGTCAACAGGAATAGTAATAGAATTGTACTGAGAACTCTCATTGTAATGTATATTTGCAGTTACTTTTTAAAGTAGTTCCTGAGCATTTGTCTGGTCATTCAAATATCCAACTGTACCCTTTTATGCAGTAAACATTTTCTTTATATTATTAAGTGGCACAAATCTTTGACCCTTCAAAATATTTCAAGTATTTTTTTGGTTAAAAAAAAAAAAGAAAGGAAAAAATGTTGTATGAAAAACAAGTATGCACCCTCCTAAAGCACTAGAAATATTAAAATCAAGCTTTTGCTTCTATCACAGAAATAACATTTTTAGTAAAAACAACAACAACAACAAATTTATAACTTCATTTTGTAATTAATACAAAAGTACAAAAAATCCAAAACAAGCAAACAAACAAAGGAACCCCCCCAACCTAAAAAGCAAACCCCAACAAATCATGTTTTCAGTATGTAGTTAAGGGGAGAGTAACAAATTGTATTGCCATGCAAATAACAGCACATTCTTGTTATGTTGCAGTTCTTCGAGGTACTACCTCTGTGGCTGCATCTGTATTCTCTAAATATTTAGACCCCTAGTTAACTTGCAAAATTTCACTTATAGTAGGATGCCAGGAGATGTTAAATATGCATTTCTTGGATATTATATTGAGCCAGCAATATGCTCTTGTGGCCAGGAGGGCCAATGTCATTTTGGGGTGTATTAAAACAGGTGTGGCTAGTAGGTCAGGAGAGGTTCTCCTGCCCCTCTACTCTGCCCTGCTGAGGCCACATCTGGAGTACTGTATCCAGTTCTGGGCCCTACAGTTCAAATAGGACATAGAACTGCTTGAGGGAATCCAGCACAGAGCCACAAAGATGACTAAGGGAATGGAACATCTCTCTTATGAAGAGAGCTGGGGCTCTGCTGCTTGGAGAAAAGGAGACTGAGAGGTGACCTCATCAATGTTTATAAATATATAAAGGGTGAGTGCCAGGAGGATGGACCCACGCTCTTCTCAGTGATGCCTGATGACAGGACAAGTTGGTAATGGGTGGCAGTTGAGGCATAGGGAGTTCCATGGAAACATGAGAAAGACTTTTTCCACTGTGACAGAACCCTGGAACAGGCTGCTAGGGGAGTTGTGGAGTCTCCATCCCTGGAGATACTCAAAACCTACATGGACGTATTCCTGTGTGATCCACTATAGGACATCCTGCTCTGGCAGAGGGCTTGGACTGGATGATCTTTTGAGGTCCCTTACAACCCCTGATGTTCTGTGATTCTAGTTTTCAAGTATAAGCTAAGGTCATGAAAGTATTTAACCCTACGAATGTGGTCTGATCATAGATGTTCACATCTGAGCCAGATGAATAGTATTCCCTAGTCAGGTAAGAGTTACAGATATCTGTGAGGATAGTTCAATTAATCTCATGGAATTCTTCAGAGATTCCTAATGTCTTCTTACTAAAGATATAAAGGACTTCGGTGATTTGAAGGATATGATTAAGAGCCATGATTTTTTTGGTAGTGCAGTATCTAAGAACAATGCCTAAAGTAACAGGTCTGAATGGAATCTGAAATCCTTAAAGTGCAGTGTCAATGTGCTCTACTACAATGACTAAGAACATATAGGAATCATAGTTTTGGAAATTGTACACTTCCTTCTGCCTAAGCAAGTGTGTGTCACAATTCAATTAATCTTTGTGGTCTGTTATCTGGTGTTTTGTTAGCTTAAGCTAAACCATCAGATTTAAGCTATCCCAAAAACTGTAAAAAATGTTGGCTTACTAAATGCAAGTGTGTCTTGAGACATAAATGCAAAAGGTATCTGCAAACTGCAAAGTATGTGGCAAAGAAAGAAATCAGTACAGTTATAAAAGGAGGTAAATGCAAGGAAGCCAATCGTAGTGCACATTGCATTTCTTCTTCTCTGGTACTAAAGTTGCCACAGGGGGTGAAGTGGGCTCTGAGAGAGACATTTTTATCTTTATAAATTGTCCAAAAGCGGTGAATACACGGGTATTGAGTTATATTCACAAAGGTAATAGATATTTCTGGGCCAGATGTCATTAATTTTATTTATTCTTTGTTTATACTTTGCTAATGCTCACTGTGCTGCAGAAAATAATACTCTTGCAGATGAGAAAATAAGCAGGAGCATGAGAGGCAATGATAAAAGAGAACAGAGATGCTTTCTCATTTTATTCTCCACAGAGAATGCCACTGCATGCTGGATGACATCCTCAATGTTTTGGCCTGTGGCTTTCAATGCATTACCTCAAGGTGTCAAAGGATACATCTCACAGGCACGATTAGGAGACCCAAATCCCCCGTCTTACTCAAAATGGTTTTGTTGCTATATTGTCTAGCCTGAGAACAAAGAAATCACAGAATCACAGAATCAACCAGGTTGGAAGAGACCTCTTCGATCATCAAGTCCAATCTATCACCTAACCCTTCTAATTAACCAAACCATGGCACTAAGTGCCTCATCCAGCCTCCTTTTAAACACTTACAGAGATGGTGGCTCCACCACTTCCCTGGGCAGCCCATTCCAATGGGCAGTCACCCTTTCTATGTCACTGGTTGCCTGGGAGAAGAGACTTAACTCCCATCTGGCTACAATCTCATTTCAGGTAATTGTAGACAGTGATAAGGTCCTCCCTGAGCCTCCTCCTCTCCAGGCTGAACAACCCCAGCTCCTTTAGCCACTCCTCTTAGGGCTGTGCTCCAGCCCCCTCACCAGCCTTGTTGCCCTTCTTTGGACATGTTCAAGCACCTCAATATCTTTCTTAAATTAAGGGGCCCAGAACTGAACACAGTACTCAAGGTGTGGCCCAACCAGTGCTGAGCACAGGGCAGAATGACTTCCCTGCTGGCCACACCATCCCTGATAAAGGCCAGAATGCCATTGGCCTTCTTGGCCACCTGGGCACACTGCTGGCTCATGTTCAGTTGCCTGTCAACCAATATCCCCAGGTCCCTCTCTGCCTGGCTGCTCTCCAGGCGCTCTGTTCCCAGACTGTAGCACTGCATGGAGTTGCCAAAGTGTAGAACCTGGCACTTGGACTTGTTCAAATTCATTGATTGGACTTTGCCCATCTCTTCAGTCTGTCCAGGTCCCTCTGCAGGACCCTTCTACCCTCTAACAGATCAACACATGCTCCCAACTTGGTGTTGTCTGCAAACTTACCGATGGTGGACTCAATCCCCTCATCCAGATCATCAGTGAAGATATTGAACAGGATTGGGCCCAGCACTGATCCCTGGGGCACACCACTAGTGACTGGCCACCAACTGGATGTGGCACCATTCACCACCACTCTCTGGGCCTGGCCATCCAGACAGTTCCTAACCCAGCACAGAGTGCCCTTGTCCAAGCCATGGGCTGCCAGCTTAGCCAGGAGTTTGCTACGGCAGACATTGTCAAAGGCCTTGCTGAAGTCCAAGTAGACTACATCCACAGTCGTCCCTATATCCACCAGGCAGGTCACCTGGTCATAAAAAGAGGTGAGGTTGGTCAAGCAGGGCCTGCCCCTCCTAAATCCATGCTGACGGGGTCTGATCCCCTGGCCATCCTGCAGGTGCCCTGTGATTGAACTCAGAATGATCCGCTCCATTATCTTGCCTGGCAGTGAGGTCAGGCTGACAGGTCTGTAATTTCCTGTGTCCTCTTTCCTACCTTCCTTGTGGATAGTCACCACATTGGTCAGTTTCCAGTCTTCAGGGACCTCTCCAGTGAGCCAGGACTGTTGATAAATGATCAGCAGCGTGGTAAGGTCATCTGCCAGCTCTCTCATCACCTTAGGATGGATCCCATCTAGCCCCATAGATTTGTGAGGATCCAAGAGGCTCAGCAAGTCCCTAACTACTTCCTTCTGGACTGTAGGGGGAATGTTCTGCTCCTTGACCCCACCTACCATCTGAAGAAGCCAGCTGTCCCGAGGACAGCCTGCCTCGCTATTGAAAATTGAGGCAAAGAAGACATTAAACACCTCTGCCTTTTCCTCATCTCTAGTCATTACATTCCCCTCCTTGTCCAATAAAGGGTGGAGGTTATCCTTGCTTCTCTTTTTGTCATTAATATATTTATAGAAACACTTCTTGTTACAATTTACATCAGTGGCCACTCTAAGTTCTAACTAGGTTTTTGCCTCTCTAATTTTCTTCCTACACAACCTAGCAACATCCTTATTTTTTCCAGAGTTATCACCTCCTCTTTCCAAAGGTGATATGCCATCTTAGAATCATAGAATCATAGAATGGTCTAGGTTGGAAGAGA
>VWZI01017650.1:28254-45420 GCA_013396835.1 Psilopogon haemacephalus | reverse complement strand
CCAATCTGGCAGGGGATGTAAAGAAAAGCAAGAGAGCCTTCTGCAGGTACATAAACCAGAAGAGGAAGGTTAAAGAAAGTGATGACCAACAACAGGGAACTAGGAAAAACAGGCAGGGAGAAGGCTGAGATTCTCTACAAGATTTTTGCCTCAGACTTCACTGGCAAGGTCTCCCCTCATGGCTCTTGTGTTGATGGCCCACAAGGTGGAGACCAGAGCAACAAAGTCCCTCCCACTGTAAGTGAAGATGAAGTGTGTGATCATCTGAGGAACAGGAAGACACACAGGTCCATGGGACCTGAGGAGATGCATTTCAGAGGCCAGAGGGAATTAGCTGGTGCAGTTGCCAAGCCACTCTCCATGAAACTTGAAAAGTCCTGGCAGTCAGATGCAGTCCCTGAGGACTGGAAGAAAGGAAACATTAGATCCATTCTTTAAAAGGGTAGAAAGGAGCACCCTGGAAGCTACCAACCTGTCAGCCTCACCTCTATGCCTGGAAAGGTCATGGAACAGATCCTCCCAGGTGCCATGCTAAGGCACAAGGAGGACAGGGAGGTGATTCAAAACAGCCAGCAGGGGCAAATCCTGCTTGACCTATGTGGAGGCTTTCTATGATAAAGTGACTATGTCAGGGGATAAGTGACAACCTCTGGATGTGATCTCTCTGGACTTATGCAAGGCCTTTCACAGAATCATAGAATGGTTTAGGTTGGAAGAGACCTCAAAGATCATCCAGTTCAAACCCCCCTGTGCCATAGGCAGGGACATCTCCCACTAGAACAAGTTATTCAAGGCCTCATCCAGCCTAGCCTTGAACACATCCAGGGAGGGAGCAGACACAATCTCCCTGGGCAACCTGTGCCAGTGTCTCACCACCCTGACTGTGAAGAACTTTCTCCTAACATCCCATTTAAATCTCCCCTCCGCCAGTTTGAACCCATTCCCCCTTGTCCTGTCATTACAGGACCCTGTGAACAGTCCCTCCCCAGCCCTCCTGTAGGTCCCCTTCAGATACTGGTAGGCTGCTATAAGGTCTCCCCGAAGCCTTCTCTTCTCCAGGCTGAAAAGCCCCAACTCCTTTGGCCTGTCCTCATAGCAGAGCTGCTCCAGCCCTCTGATCATCTTTGTGGCCCTCCTCTGGACCCTTTCCAACAGTTCCATGTCCTTCTTGTGCTGGGGGCTCCAGAACTGCACACAGTACTCCAGACAGGGTCACAGTATCCCATGACATCCTGCTTGCCAAACTGGAGACATATGGATTTGATGGGCATACTGGACGCAGATGTCCAGCCGGTAAAGAATTGGCTTGGTGGTAGAATCCTGTGGGTGGTGCCAAAAGGCTTGAGGTCCAGATGGAGATCAGTGCCAAGTGGTGAAGTGGTGCCCCTCAGGGGTCTGTACTGAGACCTGTACAGTTAAATACTTTTATCAATGTTATAGACAGTGTGATCCAGTGCACCATCAGCAAGTCTGCAGATGACATCAAGCTGAGTGGTGCTGTTGATACCCTAGAGGAACAGGATGGCATCCAGAGGGACCTGGGCAGGCTGCAGAGGTGTGCATAGGTGAACCTCAGAAGGTTCAACAGGAGCAAGTGCAGGGTTCTGCATCTGGCCCATAACAGTCCTCATTGTCAATACAGACTAGTGGAGGAGCTGATAGAAAGCAGCTCTGTGGAAAAGGACTTAGGGGTGCTGATGGAGGAGAAGCTGGACATGAACAGACAGCGAGAGCTTGCAGCACCCTGGGCTGCATCAAAAGAAGTGTGGCCAACAGAACCAGAGAGGGGATTCTGCCAACTCAGCATTCACCTGGAGTACTGCATCTGGAGCCCTCAGTACAGGAAGGACATGGAGCTGATGGTGAAAGGGTCACAAAAATGATCATGAAATTGGAACACCTCTGCTATGAGGACAGGCTGAGGGAGCTGAGGTTCAGCCTGGATAGGAGAAGGCTCCAGGGAGACCTGATAGCAACCTGCCAGTAGCTGAAGGGGGCTACAAGAAGGCTGAAGAGAGACTGTGTACAAAAGCCTGCAGTGACAGGATGAGGGCAATGGCTTCAAACTAGAAAAAAGCAGATTTAGATTGGATGTTAGGAATGCTTGAACAGGTTGCCTGAGGAGGTGGTTGAGATCCCATCCCTGGAGACATTCAAAGTGAGGCTTGGCAGGGCTCTGGACAACCTGATCTAGTTGAGGATGCCCCTGCTGACTGCAGAGGGGGTTGGACTACATGACCTTTGGAGCTCCCTTCCAACCCAGACCATTCTATGATTCTGTGGTTCTCTCTATATATTTCTCTCCCCATACCCTGTGTTTCACTCAGCTGCTCTGCAGAAGTGCTCAGCATGAGGTATGAAAGTGATGTGCACAAACCTGCTGTGACTTGTGTGACCTGTCACAAAGAATGGGAGAAAGGCAAAATTTGGTTATTCTTGAGGAGCAGGCAGGCACTCTTACAATAATGTCAGCCTTTATTTCTTTGCATTAGGTGGCAGGCCAATTAGTTTAACCACCTCTAAACCCAGTGAGTTTAGTCTTACAGAAAGAGAAGGGGAATAGATTTTGTCTCTGGGAATTTTCACAAGGCCTAACAAAGGTAAATGTAAAGATTTGTACAGGGATGGAATAATCCTGAGCATCCAGACTGGGCACTGTCATGCCAGCCTGGGCAGCAGCTCTGCAGAAAACTCTGGGGCCTTGGGGGGAAAGTGATGTGCACAGGAGCTACCCTGTGGCTAGTAGCAGCCAGGACCATCAGCAACCAGTGTTACAGGTGTAGTGGCATAGCCAGGAGCTGGAAGGATGTATCCAGTTTTGGTATTTTCCATCTGAACAGAAACACTGAACAACCAGAGAGGATTTATCAGAGGGCTATTGAGGTGAAACTTAAATATACCTTCCAATACATAAGAGCTAATGATAAAGAAAATTTGAAATATTCTCCCCACAATGCTGCATGATGACAGCACAGGAAGCAACAGACATTAATTGCTCCAGGCAAAACTGTTCAAAGACCTGTTCAAAACGGGTCTTGAAGGGAATTTTGGGGTTGTTCATAGTTTGTATTTTAAAGTGCATTAATTTTACTTCATCCCAAAACATAAAGGTGTGAACTGTGAGTCACTGACTGGCTGCATCTGCATATGACTCATTCTTTGTTGAGCTGCATTCATTCTATTCATTCCTCACATGCTTCTCCTCACCATCTTTGCATTATCTTTGATCATTTACTGACTTCATTGCACAGGTCTGTGAGTTATAAAAAAAAAAAAAATAAGCATTTGGGGATTTTGCACAATACAGAGAACAAATTAAACAATTAGGTGAGAGACTAAAAACTAAATTATCAACAAAAGGGAGCATTTTCCATGTCCCAGCTGTTAAAATGAGGAGCTCCTGCTGTGGAAATAAAAAGATGGAAATAGTCCTCTACTAGAACTTTCTCTATAAAGGCAGACTGAAAGAATTGGGACTGTTCTGTCTGGAGAAGAGAAGGCTCCCAGATGACCTTCTCATGGCCTTCCAGTACCTGATGGGGGCCTACAAAAATGCTGGGAAGGGACTTTTTAGGATATCAGGGAGTGACAGATTAGGGGGAATGGAGCAAAGCTGGAGTGGGGAGATTCAGATTGAATGTGAGGAGGAAGTAGTTGAGCATGAGAGTGGTGAGAGCCTGGAATGTGTTGCCCAGCAAGGTGGTTGTGACCACATCCCTGGAGGTGTTTGCAGCCAGGCTGGCAGAGGCTGTGGGCAGCCTGATGTGGGGTAGAGCGTCCTTGGGCATGGCAGGGGGGTTGGAACTGGCTGCTCCTTGTGGTCCCTTCCAACCCTGACTGATTTTATGATTCTATGATTCTAGACACCTGTTTTGCATGGCTACTAAATCCTCTGAGAACCTACTGTCTCAGAATATATGTAAATTACTGATTGTTTGAGACTTGGGGGGCATGGCAGGGGAGTAATTTCTTCTCTGCTCTCTGCAGACATGTGCCAGAAATCCCCGTTAGTGGTGGAATCCTCAGCCACAGGGATGTCGAGTCTCACCTGCTATGACAACTCTTCTCTTCTTTAGCTGTATTTGGGAAATAAGCTTTTGTTCATAAACCATCAGCAGAAGACAAAGCCACAGTGATGAATATGAATGGAGGTTTTTTGCTTCATGGATGTGGTAAGCAGATGCAGACATTTGTAAGTGATTCTCTGTTAGAAAAGGAAAATAAGTTGGGATGTGGGTGTCCTGGTAGGGCATAAATTCTGCCCAGATTTAGTTCAAACTTCTGTTCTTTCCTCCTCCCGTTGCGAGGTCCAGGAGTTTTGCAGGATTGAGCAAATGTAGCAGTTTGAAGGAGGAGGCTCCGTGCCACATGAATAAGTCAGGTGCTGTCCCTCAAAGTGTTAGAGTTGACCCCTGGGTGTAGGACTTTGAATGTATTGGTCAGACAATGGACACTAATTGCCCATTGGTCAGTTTCACCCTTCAAAAGGGGGTATTTAAGAAAAGGCAATCAGCCATTGTCGCTCTCTCTCTTGCTGCCTCTGTGGGGAACAGAGGTCTTTGCACCTCATTCACAGCAGCCACGTGTTTGCAGCATGCATTGCAGCATTTACAGCAGCAGCAAAGGCAAAACCCTTTCTTCTCCTTTCCTTGGAACACGCTCTTCACCTACCGCATTTCATGAGCATTTTTAGGCGCAGTTAGGATTTCTCTTGTTATTAGGCTCCCTGTTTTCTAAGTTCTGACTGTTCCAGCTGTTTAAACTGTTTAATTCAGTGTTTGTAAGCGATTTTGTGCAATTACCTTGCCAACCGAACATCCAAAAGAAGCCCGGGGAAATTTTCCCCGGAAATCTCGATTATTAATAATAATAAAAAATTAATACTCGCAACAGGGGCCAATCTATTTTTCGCTGCTCAGCAGCAATAAGCCAAGGAGCAACAACTGCAAACTGGAACAGNTGCAGCATGCATTGCAGCATTTACAGCAGCAGCAAAGGCAAAACCCTTTCTTCTCCTTTCCTTGGAACACGCTCTTCACCTACCGCATTTCATGAGCATTTTTAGGCGCAGTTAGGATTTCTCTTGTTATTAGGCTCCCTGTTTTCTAAGTTCTGACTGTTCCAGCTGTTTAAACTGTTTAATTCAGTGTTTGTAAGCGATTTTGTGCAATTACCTTGCCAACCGAACATCCAAAAGAAGCCCGGGGAAATTTTCCCCGGAAATCTCGATTATTAATAATAATAAAAAATTAATACTCGCAACAGGGGCCAATCTATTTTTCGCTGCTCAGCAGCAATAAGCCAAGGAGCAACAACTGCAAACTGGAACAGAGAAGGTTTTGGATCAACATGAGGAGACACTTCTCTCCAGGGAGGGTGACAGAGCCCTGGAGCAGGCTGCCAGAGAGGCTGAGAAGTGTCCTTCTCTGGAGACTTTCTAAACCTGCCTGGATGCATACCCTGGGGAATCCTGCCTTGGCAGGCGGGCTGGGCTCAATGATCTCTGGAGGTCCCTTCCAACCTCTAAGATTCTGTGATTCTGCGATACTTACACTAATCAAGTTCATTAATTCAAATAGACAAATACTATATATCTCAGGTGTTCTGTTAATTGTCTCAAATAATCAATAAATATTCAATTTCCAGCTGTCAAGCAATCCATGGCCTATGGCAGGGGGTTGGAACTAGGTGATCTTTGGGGTCACTTCCAGCCTAAACCATTCTATGATTCTATGATTCTGAAATACTTGCACAAACCTTTTCCTGCAGGAAGAGAACAACAACTAAACGTGAGGGGGATGTGAGGAAGCAAAGTGCACATCAGCAAGTTTCTCTAACCTCTGTAACTTGCTTCCTTGTATGTCACAGTGAGTTATGTATAGCTGTGAGAAATAACTGTAAGGATCCTTTCTTTGTGAACCTGTCCTGTCTTCTTGATCTCAGAATCCTACATATAGAATTTGGATATAGGGGACACATGGCAAAATGTGGAGGGATTTAATCTGCTTATATGGGTCCAGGCAATGTGAGCAGTAGCTGTGCCACAAAACTTTCAGGTTATGGTTGATACTTGGTTTTATTGCGTGCAGGAGGAAGTACTGATGTGAGACACAAAACCTGAAATATAGTCTAGGAGTTTCTTAAGCAAATTTGTCATCTGTTCTTTAAAACCATAGAATCATAGAATCATAGAATGGTTTAGGTTGGAAGAGACCTTAAAGCTCATCCAGTTCCAACCCCCCTGTGCCATAGGCAGGGATGCCTCCCACTAGGTCAGGTTGCTCAAGACCTCATCCAGCCTGGCCTTGAACACATCCAGGGAGGGAGCAGACACAACCTCCCTGGGCAACCTGTTCCAGTGCCTCACCACCCTCACTGTGAAGAACTTCCTCCTAAAATGCTCCCATAAAGTTTTCTTTCTGAAGGAAAGCTGTCAGACCTAAGGCTTCTTACATCAGTTTGTATGATGTAAGGATAAAAATAGCTATGTGCAGTTTCTTGTGGAAAGCTAATAGGCCTATTAGATGTCCTGGCTTGCCCCACACTGCTGCTGATGGGGAAAGCAGGGGCAGGGGTCAGACAAAGGCTTGGGTCATTATGTCAAGAGGTAGCCACAGGTATTTAGGTACTTGTGAGTGTCTTGACCAAATAAGGCTAAGCAAGACCTGGGGTCACCTAATATGGTCAGCGGGCAAATGTCATTCTGATTGGTGAATCTCTGTGGCCAGAGGAGCCTTTGCACTCAGGCACAGAATATAAATTGAGCCAAGTTGCAAACAGTTGTGCTGGTCTGTGCTGCCTCTGCCTTACTGCTCTGTGCTGATCTGTGCTGCCTCTGCATTACTGCTGTGCCTATGTGTGTGCTGCTCTGCTCTTCATTCTGCTCTATGGACTGCTTGGTTTGGACATGTTCTGCTCTGCCTCCTGCTTCAGAGCAGCTTAGCCCTGATGTTTTGGGCTCGATGACCTGGAAACTTAAGTGCCTCAAGTTTCCCAGGAGAAGGCATGAAGTGCCTCATGCTGTGGTGAAAAGTGCCACTGACATTGTGCTCTCTGCACATCTGCAAGAGTTCCTGCCTACACCTCTGCAAACTCCCATGCCAAGAGGAGCCAGGATCAGGTCAGAGTTTGTCTGCCTCTTTCCCAGCACCCTGCTAGAGTCAGGGAAGATCTGTAAGTCTCTCAACGGATACCAAGATGCCAAGCAACTCCAACACTGCCACAAAAGAGCAAGGGACTATCTCTGAATTCTACTGCAATGCAGTGAGTAAAACTTTCCCTAGGGCTCCAGACTGCCTATTTATAAGTGGGACAAAGCCATTTGTATCTAAACTTTTCCAATACTCTGATTTTCCTAAATTACTAAATTGCCTGTAAGCATCCCTGTGAAGATTTTTCCCAAACAAATTAGAACCTAAATTTAACAGGTTTGTACATAGTTTGGGGGGTGGAGAGGCTTTTTTGAAACAAAATAACTGCATATTTTATAATTCTTGCCTTGTTAATTGCCCACAATCCGTTTGCAGTTTTAAGTATTTACTACTACAGTTATTTTTTGTTAGGTTGTTTAATGTACTGTTTAAAACACAGTTGTTATATTGTGGGGTTTTGTTTATTTGTTGATTTTTGGGGTTTTGGATTCTTTAAAGAATTCTAGGGGTTTGGGGCTTCTGTCACTGGAATTTTTATCATCAGTTCCTCCTGTGGGCATAGACCATATTAATGCCTGCCTTGGTGTTATTGCCTGAGCAATGCCTTTGTTCTCACGTAGTTATGGACAAGTTCAAATTTGTATACAGCAGTTTAATTAAAAAGTAATGTGATATACATCACTTCCCTTGTGTGTCATTGAATTAGAATCAGTTCATATGGATAATGACAAATCGTGAACTATGAAATGAGCAGGTACTTTCAATTGGAACAGTTTTAATGTAAAATTCAGATCTACTACTTGACTCAGCAGACTGAGGCTTGAATGTCAGTTAAAATGAATTTACACCTCTGTCAGTGAGTTTGTCCTTGGTACCAAGGCTGCATTACTATTTTATGGGAGACACAATTTCAAGCTCTTGTGGTATTAATAACACCAAACTTCACTTTAATGAGCATATTTCTAAAATACCTCATACCTTCAGGCCTGTTAGTGTGAAATGTTTGCTGGGTTATTGTGGGAATGCAAGAAGAAGAAAGGTAAGAGTTGAAAATCATGAGCTGTGTAAAGAATGAGTGACCTTGGTTCCCAGAGGTCAGGATGTCTCCCCCAAGGGAGAGGAGACATGGGAAAAACAAGGCACGAAGCCTGTTCAAAACAGGGCTGTACATCATCTGTATTAGGTTAATGCTCTGTTTGTGTGATGGTCTAAAAATAGCTCTGGATGGAATAAAGAAATCATCATGATCATCAGAACTTGCATGGAGTAAATAGGCACCTGCATGAATCCAAAAGTTGTTGCTGCTTTTGTCTATCACCAGCAACAACAGATTATCGCTGTGGCATAGTGGGCTGGTAAAGCTGAAAAGGTAAAGTAAGTAATGACCAAGAAGCTACACACTTGTAAGAGGACTTCATAGCACTGCAAATCACTCACAGACTTTGCTGTCTATATGGCATGTTTCATGTTCAATGCCCACCATCTTAAAAAATGCCTCAAAATGATAGGTATAGAAACAGGAGATGCCTTAACTGTGAAGTGCTGTACTTGTAAATCACCCACATGCTGCTGAACTTAAAAATTTTATAACCTGATTTCATGGTGGACAAGAAGCTCAACATGAGGCAGCAGTGTGCACTTACAGCCCAGAAAGCCAAGCAGAGCCTGGGATGCAGCAGAGGCAGTGTGGCCAGCAGGGCCAGGGAGGTGATTCTCCCCCTCTATTCTGCCCTGGTGAGACCCCTCCTGGAGTACTGCATTCAGTTCTGGAACCCCTATTATAAAAGGGATGTGGACATGCTGGAGGTGTCCCAAGAACGGCCATGAGGATGCTCAGAGGGATGCAGCACATATTCTATGAGGACAGACTGAAAGAGTTGGGTCTGTGCAGTTTGGAGAAGAGGAGGCTCCCAGGTGACCTTCTTGTGGCCTTCCAGGATCTGACAGGAGCCTACACAAAAACTGGGGAGGGACTTTTTAGGATATCAGGGAGTGACAGATTAGGGGGAATGGAGCAAAGCTGGAGTGGGGACATTCAGATTGAATGTGAGGAGGAAGTTGTTGAGCATGAGAGTGGTGAGAGCCTGGGGAATGGGTTGCCCGGGGGGATGGTTGGGGCCAGATCCCTGGAGGTGTTTGCAGCCAGGCTGGATGAGTTTCTGTCCAGCCTGATCTAGGGTAGGATGTATCTACCCATGGCAGGGGGATTTGGACTAGATGATCCTTGCGGTCCCTTCCAACCCTGACTGATTCTATCATTCTATGTTTCTGAACTTACTCTCTGTTCAGTATTGCTATCCCCATCATGCTAATAACTACTGAAAAAATTAGCCTTACCTATTTTTATTTGTACTTCTGCCATGCAAATAGCTAAAGGTATGATGCTTGGTCAGGCTCAGAGTACCTTCTTCATTCTGGTATATGTGGAATAGGAAATGAGCTCAAGTTTGATGCTCTCTGAATGATATAGGACTTCTGTCATTTAAAGAATAACTCAACAGAGTGGGTTTAACTTATTCCAGCACAACAAAGACAACCAGGTGTAGCCAATGTCATAGCAGTGAACTTGAATCTACCTCTGAGCTTTGTCCAGGTGCATTTTTAGATCTGGAGCAGTAAATCTACTTGATTATGGTGCATGACAAATATTTTTTTTTTTTTTTTCAAGGTACACTTCTACCTGTGATTCTTGAAGATTAGGCTGAGTGCTCCTGGTTTGCAAACTTGATGCCACTTGCTCTATGCCTTATTTTTTTGTGTCTGTAGGAAAGTCCTTACATTTCTCCTCAGCTTCTCTCCACCTGTTCTATTTACCCTTCTATGACATGCAACCTTGCCAAGCAGCAGGAGTGCTCTCTCTGAGAATGTTCTGTGTATTAAATGTTTTCTGAATGCTTTCTTGAGCTCTTTCATTTGTGGGCATAACAGGATTTAAAACTGGGTGTGTTTTCAGTCATTTATTTTGTGTCATCTCCTCCAAGGGACTGATCTTTCTGTTCCAGTTGGTTGATGATTGTATAAGTTATTACTTGAGTTCCTGATTACAATTTTGTTTTTCCTCCTAATGCCCAAACTNTTTGTTTTTAAGACCTTTTTAGTATCTACCATGGCCATTAGCATTCATTGATCTGCTATGGTGTTAGAAGCATTATTGGGCAGTGGGCAGGAAATCCTGCAGTGATTGACTCTGTCAGCTCTATGAGGGAGAAGACCACAAAGCTCATGCCTTTTTAGAATGAGCTGTTAAGTTTTCTAAGAAAATATTTTCTTGGAGTTCCTTCCCCTACCACTATCATCCCCAAAGATTTTCAATAGTGTTATCTTCTAATTTTAGGTGTGTGTCTAAAATATCTTGTTTCCTAGACCAGAAGAGCTGTGGAATACTGCCACTTTGGATGACACACTTAAAAGTGCTGTGGTGCATCCAAGACTGCTGTCCCTATTTAAAGCTGATTTATGATTGCAAGAGTCACAGTACTGTTCTGTGGAATGATTCAGGGGTTTAAACTACATCTTTGGGGTGTCTGGCTTTCCTAAAAAGAAATGTTGAAACATAAAATGTAGATCAAATATTGTCCTCATGTTAAGTGGATGCTTGAGTTCTGGCTTAGTTATTCTTCCTCCTCCTATCCAGTATAACTACAGATTTTTATCAAACAGATGGATTTCTAACAACAGAAGAAATGCAAAGATCAGCTTAGTCCTGAATCAAGTTGTTCTGTTAGAATTAGATTTCCTGCTGTTATCCAAATGTTACCTCAATACATGAAACTTTAATAACCTGAAACGATCTTTCCATGGCTTTCTCAAATGAAGGGCTCAGATTTAACTGCTGGAAACCTTAGAAACACCTATGGGGATTGTTTTAGGTAGGAGTTACCTTTGGGGATTTCTGGTTCTATTCATGCTCCTTGCTCTCCTGTAAAACCTCTCAGACAAACTCTGCAAATGCTGACAAAATGAACCTTAATCTGTCATATTAATTGGAGGAAGACAGGAATCTTTCTTCCTACTCACCTCTTACTGTAAATACTAACCACTACATATGCATTTTTTTTTCTAGACTTCCCAGCAGCAGATGTAAGAACAATTTTTTAATGACCTGCTCCTACTTTCTTACTGGGGTGGAAGAGATGTGAATGCTTGGCTCACAGGGCTTTTTTTTCTGGAAGCAGTGACTACCAATGAGACAAGTTACTTGACTCCTACCAGAACACAAGTTTGCAGCAGGTCTGATTGTCAGTTTTCTCACATAGGCAACTGGAACTGTTACCATTTTGCAACCAGTAGCAGTGCAAACAGGCACCTTACTTTAACTCCAGGCATGTGCTGGCTTCAGAGAAAAGCAGACATGAATTTTTTCCATAATCATTCTGTTCAGAAGCCTGTAAGATGTTTGTGTCAGCAGGAGCCCCAGTCAGCCATATTTTC
Source organism: Psilopogon haemacephalus (assembly GCA_013396835.1). Classification (NCBI taxonomy): domain Eukaryota; kingdom Metazoa; phylum Chordata; class Aves; order Piciformes; family Megalaimidae; genus Psilopogon; species Psilopogon haemacephalus. Next base: position 33,838 of record VWZI01017650.1, on the reverse strand, counting down.
TATTACTGCCACCTTCAGATCCGAGCAGTAAGTGACTTCTCTGCCAACTGCAGGCTAATTTAGTTATACTTGTGTCATGGTGGGCCTGATTAGGCCAAAATAGGCTTTTACGTGTTCTGGCTTGCCAAGACATCTTTCTGTTTTGGGGACTAGCAACCATGGGAAAAAGGACAAAAGAAACTGGAGCCGCTGAGTTTGAGAGACCATGGCTTGCCCAGACTTGTTTTTCTCCCATTTGCATCCTGTGGTAAGCACTTGGCTTGTGCCTCCTCGTGCACGACATATGTCTTCCCAAATTTGGGTAAAGCAAGCCTATAGCTTGTCATGGTAGGCCCAAAGGGTCAAAAATAGTCCTGTACATGTGCTGGTTTGCCCAGACATGTTTTTCTACTCTCCTTCCTTCTGTTTTGGGAAGAAGCAACTGCGGGGAAAAAGGACAAAAGACCTGGAGCCATGGAGTCTGAGCACTCTGGCTTATCCAACTGTTTTTTCTCCTGTTTGCATCCAGTGGCAAACAAGGTGCATGTGCTTGACTCATGCTAAGCTTGTGCTGGCCTGTGCTGTCTCCCTATATAAGAATAGCAGGCCTGTGGCTTCACCCAGAATGGTAAAACTTGGCTTACTGCCACACTGATTGGATAAGCTAATTATGTCCAAAGGTCCAAACAGTCTCAGGCATTGATATAAAAATAGATAATCAAGTAACACAATGTGCTTTTGCTGTTGTTCTGTGCTTAACTGACACCCTGTGCTTTACTGCTGTATCCGTGCCTGTGATGCCTACTGGCAATGCTAATGTATTAATATATATAACTGCTTCGAATTTGCCAGGAGCAATTTGAATTGCTTTCACATGACAGCTGCATACAACAGTCATCGTGATACACCTGCTGAGATGCATCACAAGACATCTGCCTGCACCTGCCAGAGCAGCCTTGCATCTCCAAAGATGAGCAAGCCCTGAAGGCACACGGATCGTTGAAAGCCAGGACCAGGTCAGAAATTGTCTGCTCCCTCCTTCTCCCCAGAAGCCTGTGGAGCCTGAGGTGAATCAGAAGTCTCAACAACAGCCAGAGGCCAGACCAGACAGAAAGGCAGCAGACTGAACTCCCTGCAAGTGTTCTGAGTAGTGTGGCAATTCATTGTTAGCCTTGCAAATATAGAAATAATATTTGTGACTAAATACTTTAAAGCTTCCTTTATTTACCTAGCTTCTGCCTTAAGCAGAAAGGCCCTGAGTCCATCTAGTGGCTAAGCGGTGCTATTGACCACAAGAAATCTCTTCCAGTCCAGTTGATCGAGCTCAATTGAATTCAATCATTTATGCATTTTGATAGTTAATACTAGGTCTAAATATTGTTTATGTAATGTGTTCCATGACTGTTATAAAAGAACGAGTTTATTATGAAAGTTTAGTGGTTGGGGGTGGAAAAGTTTGAATATCAAAATTAATAAATAATATTAATTTTGGAAAAATTATCTCACATTAATTAATCAGAACCTCTTCCATGACATGGATTCACCTACTATGGTCAAACTTGCCTAATTGCCATCGTGATTGGCTAGTCTGGGTCCAAAGGCCCATTAGTCTTAGACTGATTTGAAAAAAAGGAGATGATCAGGTAACACATCTTGCTCTGCCATTGTACTTGTGCTGCTGCCTGCATTTGCCTGCCCTTATTTTGTGAGTAAATAGAATCATATAACAGTTTAGGTTGGAAGGGACCTCAAAACTCAGCGAGTTCCAACCCCCCTGTGCCATAGGAAGTGACACCTCCCACTAGATCAGGGCGCTCAAAGCCTTATCCAAACCAGCTTTGAACATCTCCAGGGAGGAACCAGCCACAACCTCCCTGGGCAACTTGTGCCAGTGTCTCACCACTCTCACTGCAAACAACTTCCTCATAGCATCCTGTTTAAATCTCCCCTCTGACAGTTTAAACCCATTACCCCTCATCCTGTCATTACAAGACCTTGTCAATACTCCCTCCCCAGTCTTCCTGTAGGCCCCCTTCAGATCATGGAAGGCAACTATAAGGTCTCCCTGAAGCCTTCTCTTCTCCAGGCTGAAAAGCCCCAACTCTCTCAGCCTGTCCTCACAGCAGAGCTGCTGCAGCAGCATCTTTGTGGCCCTCCTCTGGACTGGCTCCAACAGTTCCATGGCCTGCTTGTTGTTGGGGGCTCCAGAACTGCACACAATACTTAAGGTGGGGTCTTATGAGAACAGAGTAAAGGGGCACAATCCCCTCCCTTGCCCTGCTGGCCACAGCTGCTCTTGCTGCAGCCCAGCACATGGTTGCTGTCTGGGCCAAACGTGCACACTGCAGGCTCATGTTGAGCTTTTTGTCAACCCAGACCCCCAGGTCCTTTTCCTCAGTGCAGCTCTCCAGCAAATACTTAAAGCATCTTGTAATTCACCTAGCCTTCTGCCATAAGCATAAAGGAGCTCCTTGAGTCCATCTAGGGGGAAGGCTGTATAATTAACCACAAACAGAATGTTGACTGCAAGAACCTTCTCTTACAGTTCAATTAATGTTCGTATATTATTTCTAATTATTATTTCTAGATCCAGTTTATCCTTTCTGCAATGCATTCCATGACCGTTGCAAAAGAACCGATTATTATTAAAATTAGTGGTCAGGAATGGTGAGAGTTTTGAATACCAAAATTAATAAACAATATTAATTTTGTAAAAAATCATATCTCACATCAATTAATTACCCCTTGTGCTGGTTTGAGGCTAACTGGAATATTTTTATAAAATAAATTAGGTTATAGGATGTGAAAAAGAAAAAAAATGGTGGTGTCTGCTTCACTCACAGGTTTGCTGAGATGTACTAAAGCAAAAACATAAACATAGATAAGTCCGCCTCACTCTGGTCTGAGCTCTGTCTGTTGGTTTCTCTCCCTCTCCTTGCCTTCCAGCTGGATCTGTGTAACCCAACTCATCCATTCTGCTTCTAACCCCCCCAGCTGATCTTCCCTGTTTACCTGGCATGTAAGGCAAATTCTGGGATAAGATTGTGAGGTGAGGTGGAAGGATGGTTGGAAACCCCTCTTGGGGACTCTGATATCTGGGAGGGTCATTGTGTTTCTGTATTACCTTTTTTACTGTATATAGCTGTAAATATTTGTAATTTGTTGTAAATATCTGCAATCTGTCATAAATATCTGTTTGTATATTGTGCTAGGCTGTAAATATAAAGCTTCATTCTTTAACTTCCAGCTGGCTGAGTCTAGTCTGGGTGCTTTCAAAAGTGTGTGAGGGTGGGTAACTCCTGAATCACCACACCCCTCCGTTACAGCTTGTAACTGTGATGCAGTTACATCACAGTTCTGATGATCACTGCATCTCTGAACTACTCCCCAGCTTTCTTCCACAGAATTGAACTTTCTTCTATATGGTCCTGTGTTGGTTTGAGCTAATTGGAGAATTTGTGTGAGAAATTAGACTGTTGCCTGAGAGTGAGAAATTAGACATAGCATGCCACTTCACCCAGTTTTTGACTGAGAAAGAAGAAAGAAGGTTGTTTTAGAATGTTCCCAAAACATCCAGATAAGCCAGTGTGCTTGCGCAGTTCAGTCGGCTCTGGGTCCGAGCAGGCTTCAGCAGCTTCTTTCCTTTGTCTCTCTGCCTTTGAACTAANGTTTGGTTTCCCTCTCTTGGGGATTTTGGTCTCCAGGGGGGGTGTGGTGTCTGTATTTCTTTTTTACTGTATATTCCTGTAAATATCTGTTATATCTTGTAAATATTTGCTTGTATATTTGCATTGCTGTAAATATAAGCTTCATTTATTAACTTCCAGTGTGTTTTTTCTGAGTTTTAGCCGGGGTTCTAAAAGGTTGGGGGGCAGGTCACTGCAAACCCACTACAGGTCCTGGTTTTCATCTTTTAAAATATTAATGTGTGCATGAACTTTGTAAAAGTTGCCCTTTGTATGTCAATAAGACTTGCTATTCTTTCATGAAGACATTCTGCAATTAAAAAAAATACTTAATCTTACAAGGAGTATATTGTGGGCAGTATCACTCTGTGCTTGTCCTCTTCCTTACTTGTCTCACAAACATTTGCTGCTGTCAGACATGAAATATTGAAGTAGCTGGACCTTCAGTATGACTTTGGTTACAGTATGACTGTACAAAATGTTAGTGGATGCAAAAGGGAATGCCATAAAACACAGAACTCAATGTATAATGGATGGAATATAATTGATAGTGCAAATACTTCTATAGGGCACACAGTCACATCAGATATTCTGGTTAAATCTCAGTTTCCAAACAGCCTGTCCTCATAGCAGAGCTGCTGCAGCCCTCTGATCATCTTGGTGGCCTCCTCTGGTCTGTCTCAAACAGTTCCATGTCCTTCTTGTGCTGGGGGGCTCCAGAACAGCACGCAGTAATCTTGGTTTTTGGAAGTGACTTGTTCAAGCTTTGTACCTGGGAACAAAGAAAGTATCTTGCCAATAACAGATGGTGGTGAATGGAAATGTGGAATGTATTTGACTGAATCATTTGTTCATTAGTCACAGTTAGGATAGACATGATTACTTTTGAGTCAGGCATATCCCTTAGGAATCTAGCTTTTAGTTTCCACATTAATTTCACTTGTGGCCAAGGAGGCCAATAGAATCCTGGGGTGTATTAGGAAGAGTGTATCCAGCAGATCAAGGGAGGTGGTTCTCCCCCTTTACTCTGCCCTGCTGATATCCTATCTTGAGTACTACCTTCAGTTTTGGGCTTCCTAGTTTAAGAAGGACAGGCATCTGCTGGAAAGGGTCCAGCAGAGGGCTACGAGGATGATGAGGGGACTGCAGCACTGCCTGGGGAGGAGAGGCTGAGGGACCTGGGGCTGCTTAGACTGGAGAAGAGAAGACTGAGAGGGGATTGAATCAATGTTTCTAAATATCTGAGATCAATGTTTCTAAATATCTGAGAACGGGGGTCAGGAGGGGTGGGACAGGCTCTGCTCACTTGCTCTCTGGGGTAGGACAAGGAGCAATGGATGGAAGCTACAGCACAGGAGGTTGCAGCTCAACACAAGAGGCAACTTCTTGAGTGGAAGGGTCCCAGAGCACTGGCACAGGCTGCCCAGAGAGCTTGTGGAGTGTACTTGTCTGAAGACTTTCAAGGCCTGTGTGGATGTGTTTCTGTGTGACCTGAGCTAGATTGTCTGATCCTGCTGTGGCAGGGTGGTTGGACTCAATGATCTATTCAGGTCCCTTTCAAACCCTAACATCTTGTGAGCCTGTGATCCTGTGACACAATGATCTCTTTGGGTCCCTTCTAATCCCTGACATCCTGTGAGCCTGCAACATTTTTTTTTTTCACTGAATTTTCCTGAGTGCCTGTAAAAAACAAGATAAAGCACTCAAGAAGACAAATGCAATCTAGCTTGTGAGAGAAGACATTCGGGATTATGAGATGGGCATGTTTTTGATGCACTGTGGAAATGCTCACTGTGCTGGTTTGAACTAATTGGAGAATTTGAATGAGAAATTAGACTATAGACTGAGAAAGGAAAACACTGATGATGCTGCTTCCCTCAGGTTTACTGAGAAATTAAAAAAAAAAAAAAAATTGTGTA
>VWZI01017649.1:20254-72635 GCA_013396835.1 Psilopogon haemacephalus | reverse complement strand
TTTTTTTTTTTTTTTTTTTTTTTTTTTTTTAATTTTCTCAGCACGCGCTGCTGGCGAGGCTCAAGCCGGAAGCCTGCCTACCGGAGCTATTGTAGGTGCTGAAAGTGCTCAGGCTGCCGCTGGCACTAATGTTCAAAAGGGTCCAATCAATTTTGGGCATTGATACTAAAAGCAGATAACACGGCATGCTTTTGCCACACTTACGCTTCTGCCATAGTTTTGCTATTATTCTGTGTTCTACATCTATGCCTTTAATGCCTTATTATTACTGTTATATAGTGATATAATCTATATCCTACCCTGGAATTGTTTTTAGACTTTCCAGGAGCAGTNATAACACGGCATGCTTTTGCCACACTTACGCTTCTGCCATAGTTTTGCTATTATTCTGTGTTCTACATCTATGCCTTTAATGCCTTATTATTACTGTTATATAGTGATATAATCTATATCCTACCCTGGAATTGTTTTTAGACTTTCCAGGAGCAGTTTGAATAGTCTTCACACAATTAGCAGTGTGAGATACACATCTGCTGAGACACATCACAAGATGTCTGCCTGCACCTGCAGCAACCTGCATCTCCTGAAGACAATCAAGCCTAGAGGCTCACAGATCGTTGAAAGCCAGGAACAGGTCAAAAACTGTCTGCCCCCCACCACTTCATCCAGCCTGTGGAGTATGGAGTGAACCAAGTCTCAGCCACAGCTGCAGCAGCCAGCCGCCAGACCAGCCAGAAACACTACAAGTGTTCTGGGTCCTTTCAATTTATTGGTAACCCCGAAAGACGGGAGAAATAATACTTGTGAGTAAAACCTAAGCTTTCCATATTACCTAGATTCTGCCCTAAGCAGAAAGGGGGCTTGAGTTCCATCTAGTGGCCAAGCATCACTATTGACCACAAGAGATCTTCCAGTGTTAATTAGTTAAAATTGAATTGATTGTTTATGCGTATTAACAGATTCTTCTAGATCTAGATATTGTTTATGTAATCATTTCATGACTGCTACAGTCAAACCTGTTTAATATTAAAGGGGTGGAAAAGTTTGGATATTGAAATTAATAAACAATATTAATTCTGGAAAATCATATTGCATTAATTAATCATAACCCCTGCCATAACAGTTGGTCTGGGAGGGGATGGATACAGCAATGAATTTCAGAGTAATCCTCCAACTGTTTACTATGTTGTGCTAATCTCTGCAGTTACATCTGATTACAAAAGAGAATAAAGCCAACAGTAGGCTCTCAAAGTTTCTGCCATCTGTCCTGGTACTTACCCTTTGTTCACCATAAGGACGTGTTTGAGCAGCTAGGCAGGCTCTCTGTTTGTTGCACTCTTTTACACTGTTCTTACCTTTTTTTGGGCTCTGTCTGCTCAAATGGAGCAGCTTGTGGGTCTTCTGTTTCACTGGAACAGTGCTGATCCTTGGATCCTCTGCTTTGACTACTCAGACCAGCAGCTTTGAAATTGCAACCTCCTTTTTATGCTATACCTGAAGCAACATCTTGCACAGCCGGTTTTTAACAAGGAACAAGTATCCTAGGTCTGTTCCAGCAAGTGTGAGGTGGTCTCTGGTCTAGTGTGAGGTGTCCCTGTCCATGGTAGGGGGGTTGGAATGGTGATCTCTGAGATCCCTTCCAACCCTGACAATTCTGTGAAGAGGAACTGTGTGTTTTCCAGCTGTTCATCCTTGGGACCTTGGTGCTCACAGGCTGTTTTACCGTGTGCCTTGTCAGCTGACCCATTAGCAAACCCTACCCTGTAAGCTTCTGTACCCTTTAGTGAGTTTTCTGGATTGTGCTCATCCTTTATCCTCATTTGACACTTCAGTGTTTCTGTCTGTTAGGGACATCTTGCTGGGCTTTAAACCCCAGGAGGACCGGGGAGGTGTATCTTTCTAGAAAGACAATAGCTTTCCAGCAACTCTTTGCTTACTTTGTGGTGTGTGTGAATTACTGTATTTGAAAGGAGTATGATTACTTGTGATTGATGTGGTGGAATGGGCTGTGGAAGAGCTGAGCAAGGCATGCACTTCACACCAGCGTTTTCTGTGCTGAACTACCTTGTTCATCTAAGTTACATTTGTCAATGTCCTGAATGTAATAAACAATATATCATTAAAGCTAGCCACGACCTCCATGGGCTTTTGAGAAAATGCTATCATTACTGAAAAGCTGGGTTAATCTCTCACTCAATCCATAAGTAATTCAGGCTGTTACTGTGGTTTCAGCACTCTTCCATAGAAGACATAGACCAAGGAACTGATGGAGATCAAGAAAAGACTGTAGATGCAAAACCTGAGAACTAGTTGCTGTATTTGAAAATATTAAATGAATAATTTATTAATGCTTTAAATATTTTAAATATTTAACCTGTATTTAAACCATCATTTCAGCAACTCTCACTTATTTGTTTTTTGTTATTTTTTTCCTAGTTCCAGGTATGCTGTTATTCTCTACCCCTCTTCTCTGCCTTAGGCTGCACTGAAATGAAGTGTAGAAATTTGATGATGTCAGTGCTTGGGTGCAGCAAGACAAATACCTAAAGGATTTTTAATTTCATGGTGGGGAGCTTTTAAAATAAAGCTGTGGATTTAAGATAGAAGTCTATACTTCATTTGAATTATTCACACAACTTCATGGAATGAAGGCCTGTCTTCAGAAAACATAATTATCAAATTTGACAGATCTTTTGCTTAAAGGATTTTTATCTCCCCAATGGATAAATTTTCTAGATTGGTTGAGATGTGGAAAATACAGCCAAAATTATTACAGATAAGTTGAATTTTAGGCTTAAAACATACTACCTGTGTTTATTGATTATCTTTGGCTGTGACAAATGATAATAGATGTAGCCAGTATTAAAAGATGTTATCTATTGTGCTCTTCACGCCATAGGTATGGGGACTTGAAACTTCGTATTAAAGTCTGCAATGAAAGCTAAAAAAAACAAACAGGCAGAAATTCTGACATAAAAATGGTAGGACACAGGTAGAATATTTTTTGGGAGGCTGTACCTTATGTTTGTTCTTCCTGGACATACGAGTTTGTCTGTGCCTGAGGGCAGGTTTGTGGGCAAGCTGCATCTTGGACATGGCTGGGCAAGATTGAAGTTAAGTGTTCAGAAGTGCCCTCAAGTTAAAAGTGTTTACAGCTCTGGAAATGAAGAACTGAAAGTCTTTGCAAGAGCTAGTTAAGTCCTCAGTACCTGAGATAATGTAAATTACATGAACTGACAATCTTGCTCTGTGAGCTAAGGGAGTGCTGCCGATCTTCCTGTCTTTTGAACTTTGATAGTCTGCTTTCCCGTGTGGTCTTGTTTGCTGTCTACCGAATGATGGCAGTGGAATTAATTTCTGATTCTGTAACATGCCTTCAGATTAACATCAGATTTCTCATAGCTAATGGTATTTTAGCCTCAGCTCTCTCTATTCATAGGAAGAAAACAGTCCTCTCTGGGGTGTTTGTATTCTATTTCATCTCTTCTGCTTTCTTACATACCATGTGCATGTCACAGTTTGACCCTTTAAGAGAAAAAGGTGTGAAAAGCACCGTGGCCATGGCCAGTGTCACTCCTTTTCAGCCATCAGCTCTTAAACTTTTAGGTTATAAATGAACAAAAAGGTTGTTGGTGTATACACAATAAGAGGAATTAAGTTTCAAAAAGTGGTACGTGCTGCACAGTACAATGAAGTCACTTGTACAGGGCTCATTTCAATATGCTAAATGAGACATTGCATGAATGAGATAAAAGATTTACAGCACCCTTCAGCTACATTAGAAAAACAGTGACTTACTGAAATAGTGAGCAGCCCATCCCCATTTCTTGCAGGGCAGGAGGCTGCAATATGTCTCTGCATGGGGGAGCACTCAGCACAAATCAAGGGATGTTTTTCCTGCTGTATGCTTTGTTAGGGAAACTGCAGGAATAAGTCAGTTTGGTGTCATACATTGAAAAACTATGTCAGCTTGTGAAGGGTTTAAAGAAAGTGAGGGAAGTGTAGTCAAGAATCAGAAAATATTTCACTCTGAGGAGTTAATGTCTGCTTACTTGAATTAACAAGGAAACGAAAAGAAGAACTTGGTAAATAGAAATATGGAAATGCAAGTGCAGGTAAGAGGAAGCTTAATCTAAAGTGATGCTCATGTTAGTTACTATCTCCTAAGGAGAATCTGAGAATAATATAATTATTCCTGGGATGCACATTACCGTATGGTAAGTTTTATTTTAAGACTCTGGATGGATGAATTACAAAAGTGATTATTTTCAGAGACTGCACTTCAGATAGCTTTTAACACTGAAATATTTTTAATACAGAAGCATTTTTAATTGTTTGTGCTGATCACTTTGTCCATTTATTTATTTTGCAATTTTGAGTAGGAAAATTATCTAGCCTCTTCCATCTTCATGTTTCTGCACATTAGGACAGACTAAAGTTGTTAGAGATTAAGTAATGTAATCGGTTTCCGTGGAACTTAGAGAAGGTACTGTATCCATAATTTTTAGAATAGAAGATTGTTTTCTGTAAGCCTATGTATTGAATTAAATTTGGCTTAAAATCTCTTTGGTGGAACTCATTTTGCTACGCCCTGGTGGATAGGGTGTCTCTCTTCTTATGGTAAAAAGAAGGATCCATGATGAAAGTGCTTCCCTCCATCCTTGGCAGCAAATGCCATCCCCCAGACAACTGCAGAAGAGTCATCTATGTTGTACGCCAGACTGTGTTCAAGGGGAGACATTCAGCTGGTGTGCCTGATGTGCCCTCCAGCTGTCCTCTGAATGGTCCATGTGCCTAGCCACTGTTCACAGCTCCCATGGTAGACTTCTGGGAACATGAGTTGGTTTCCTAAAACTTTGCAATTTAGTTGTACAAGAATACATTTAAGTCTTGCCTTCTTGAGAACACTGGATGAAAAGAAACAGCACTTTCCTCACTGAACAATTAAGTGATTACTGATTTTGCTAACAAGAAACTTGGGTTTCTTGTCTCCTACCTCCCAGCTACAACTGCAGCTGCTTTACTTTTCATCTGCCAGCCCCATGCCTTTTACATCTGTGAATGCAAACAGCTACAGTCACTCCCTCTCCTCCATGAGCAGTCTGTGCCAGGAGGAACCCTTGGAGACCATGGCTTAACTCTGCTTAGGCTTTGCTGTACAACCCTGTTGTTAGACAAAGCTTCATGTTGAATTCACATTTTCATTATGAAAATGTGCATCTAATTGGTTCTTTCAGCTTGCTGAAATGAAAGATGGGTGGCATCTGTTTAATGAAGCCCATCATCCTCTGGAGATTGAAGGAGGAAGTGTTTACATTTTCTCGTATCCTAGTGTATTGGCTCAGTATTTCTTTAGGGGTTTGATACTGACCTGGAATTTTATAAGGTACATTATGTAGTCAGTGCATAGCTTGAAACTGGTATGAATGTGTTTCTTCTTGACATTTTCTTGGACCTCAATGGATACCTAAATACTTTAACTGTGAATTTGAACCCACAGATAGTGACCATGAGCTTTACTGATTGTTTGTCTGAGTTCTCAGTACCAAGACCCTAATTTAACCAGGTTTATCTAATTTATTTTCACTGTGATTCTGGAATTTTAGGACTTTGGTCTGTGGTATTTCTTCTTTCTTTCTTGGAAAGAGCACGTCTCCAAATAAATCTTTATGCCAAGGAATCTTTATATTCAAACACATAATCATTTCAAGGGAACAACAAAGCTGAGAATTCTGTGGGTAGTTGAGGAGTAGCATATGCTATGTGCTGCTATGCTGCAGAAGATTGCTGTGGCAGCATGTCATGGGGTGCAGTGTATGGTTGACATATGGCATGTTTCTTGGCTGGCTTCAAACTTGGGACTTTCTTTTTTATAGAACAGGCATAATACTTTCTTACATATATGCTGTATGTGTGTACATATGGCAGAGTTGATTTGATACTGTAGTGTCATAAGGTATAATTAAGCCAACTATAATTGAAATACTACTGAGTTATATAGTTTAGGATGATACATTATTTCCTCTTGGTCTCTGGCCAGTTTGTTCATCTGTGGTTTCCTATCTATGATATCTTGTTCTTCAAAATGTGATGGGAGTCTCAGACATACATAGCTAATGATGTGGTTGGAAGTCCAATATTTTAATGACTAGAAGGTGCAAAGCTGTCCCATCTCCCTTATTTATTTGTTTAAAATATTATTTAATGCTAAAGCTATGCTAAGGAAATATGACAAAAATGTAAACTACAAACCAAAGCGTTTGCAGCAAGGCCTAAATTGTAGCTGTCTGGGATATTTGAAGCAGAGGGCATTTGAAAGATTTGCCTTGGGTGGATCAGCTAAAGCCATTCATGTGACAGACTGCAGTGGGAGCACTGGCTGGGAAGCCAGTTGTAAGTGCTGTGGTGACTTCAGGAGTTGATGGGGGTGCCCTGTTCTAAGACCACAAGATCACAGGATGTCAGGGATTAGAAGGACCCAAAAAGATAGAGTCCAATCCCCCTGACAGAGCAGGACTGACAGCGATTGAGAGATGGGATGCTGCTTGATGCAAGCAAGGTGTCAGTTTATTGCGTGCAAAGCACCGGCTTATATATTCTAAAAATAAAAACTTTTACATTGTGTCTATTAATGATTGGTTAGTGCAACTATGCAAAGCAGGTGATTGGTTAACAATACCTTATTGGAACACAACTCCTTATTTAGACAAAGCTTACATTCCTTGCTTGACACTGCTTAACTTCTACACACTAGTTACCTCTAACGAAGAACATCTGCCAGTTTCTGCTCTGGAGTTCTGCCTAACAAATAATTTCCCTACATGGGACCATAATCTAGCTCAATCCACAGAGGAACACATCCAGACAGGCCTTGAAAGTCTCCAGAGAAGGAGACTCCACAGCCTTAGGAGGAGCCTGTTCCAGTGCTCTGTGACCCTTATAGTAAAAAAGTTCTCCCTTGTGTTGAGGTGGAACATCCTGTGCTGCAGCTTACATCCACTGCTCCTTGTTCTGTCCCACGGAGCAAGTGAGCAGAGCCTGTCCCCCACCTCCTGACACCTAGCCTTCAGATATTTATAAACATTTATTAGATCCCCTCTGTCTTCTCTTCTCCAGACTGAAAAGCCCCAGCCTCTCCTCATTAGGCAGTTCTCCAGTACCCGTATCATCTTTGTGGCCCTACACTGGACCCTCTTGAGCAGATCCCTGTCCCTCTTAAACTGAGGAGCTCAAAACTGAATGGAGTACTCAAGATGGGGTCTCACCAGTGCAAAGTAGATGTGGAGGAGAACCTCCCTTGATCTGCTTGTGCCCATTTGAGCTAGCTTTCTAGCTCAGACATAGGAAAAAACTCTTAGAAGTGGAAGCTCTGAGTAAAGAGGTGAATTTTGTAGGGATAGGCTATATAATAACAACAATAGATAAATGAATATAATTTAATTGGAGCATCAAGAGCCTTATGTCTGGAAGCACAACTTGTTCTCCCCATTGCTGCTTCTGCTGCACCCTCTGCTATCTTTCCCTGCTGCTGTTTTGGCTGCTGCTGCTTCTGCTGTTTTCACTGCTGCTTGACCCCGTCCCCATCCTCCTTAAGGTAATTTTTTTCCTCTGTAGTAGTTTATTCTCTTTATACTGTTATATTTAGTTTAAGCTATAAGAAAATACACAATTTCATTTTTCCTGACTTAAAAAAAAAAATAAAAATCCATGTTGTACTGAGTTTACTCTATGAGGGGAGGGATCTGCTTTAACCCAGTACATTTATTTTAGTGCCCAATGTGGGACAATATCTTGGTTTGGTATTTTGTTTTATTGATAATCAGGATAAGAAAGTTGAGGGAAAATGAATTTGCTTGGAATTTTGTGGCCCATTATTGCTTCAGTTTTGACCTCATCAGTTCAGCAGTGCTTTACTACCATGGTGCAATATTATGTGTGGTCTTTTTTTGCTTAGATGGTTTGGAACTGGGTAAAAGCTTGTTAACAAAGGTTGGAAATTTTGTTATGGATGCCTTAGGGTTTAGGAATGTTGCTGAAAGTATGCCATATATTATGCTGGCATCAGAGACTGAGTTATTTGGCAGAGCTGGGTTATCCAGTGGTTTGCCTAGTATGTTTGAATTTGATGTTTTTGGCTGCTATTGTTGGTCTGATTATAGTTTGGAGAAGAGAGAAATGCAGGAATAACCAGGCTATAAGTGAGGTCTTTATCTTCTCTGGAGGAGGTAGCAGGGAGTTAGGGGTTAAAGATGCAGTTGGCAGCCTGAGTTGGGGAGGGAAGGCCATGACTCTGGGCAGACGGATTGCTTGCCCAGTGACAAAGCATCCTGCCTTGGAATCTTTGAAAGATGAAAAAGTAGTTAGACATGTCCCTCACCCCACTGACCCACAAGTGTGGAGTCAGAAAACTGATTCTCTTCAGTACTGAATAGAACGGTGGAAAATAAGGATAAAAGCGGTGGATTTGGCTGCAAACAGTGTGAGCTATGGCAAAGTCCCTCAGATAAAGTTGAGGAGCTTATTTGCAAAAAATATGGCTCAAATGTTTTGATCAGTAGAAGAGTGCCTAACACCAGAGTGTCCACCATTAAAGGGGCTGCTGAGGCAAAGGTGCCCTGGAAGTGTTACCAGAGGATGCAGTGGGGTTGTCCTGCGAGGGTGAGCCTGCTACTACCATTCAGCCTGCTAATTCTGCTGCTCCTGCTTTAGCCTTCCTTGTTTCTGCCGAGTTGGCTGCTGCTGCTATGGGAAAGGTTACCTCTGCCTCATTCACAATTCCGCCATGACATAAGGAACAGAACCAGACAGAAAAACAGGCTTAGATGATCTTATGGAAGGCACATCCCAGATTAAGACACATCTTGCTCTAAGCAGAGAAGTTCAGGCAGAGAGTAGTGAGCAGGAATATTTGAATGGAAGAGTTAAGATCTCCATTGCTCCAGTTAAAACAAGGAAAAAACTGGCAGCTAGTTTTGGGGGTCACAATAGCTCAGATGATGATCAGAATAAACCAGAGCAGGGTAATCCCAAGGAGGAAACTGCTAGGGACCCTTTTGCTGCTGTTGAGGGGTTTTGGAAGTTTGCTGAACTCATGAAGCAAGGGCAAGAGGATCCAGGAGATGGTACATCTGCTGGTGTGAAGGCTAGGAATGGAAGGCTATTGCTAAGAGTAAACATAATCAGGAGGCAGATGATAGTGATGATGAAGAGAGAGCCACATTACCAAGGAATGATGTCAGGAAAGATTAGACAAGATTATGCCCCAAAAGAGCGAGAACAGTTGAGTTTGTTAAAGAGACAGCTGTGGTAATATGGTATTCCAACAGGCATGATTTGCCCTGGAGACCTTCATGCTGGAATATGGTTGAGCAGGGGGTTCAGTACTTGAGAGATGGCCAAAAGAGAGCTTATCTATGGAGATTATACAACAGAAGACCCTAATGAGATACCACTGAGCCATGCTCTCCTGAAGAAACTTACCCAGCTTGCTCCCTCTAATTATGCCTATACATTGGCAAGTAAAATGGTGGGGAAAGATGATGGAGGAACCCTTCTGACTGTTGGTGAGTTTCCTGATCAGATGAGGCAGATGGAGGACAGCCTGACGTTTGACGCCATGGTGTCAGCTATAAATACTATGGCCGAAGAGATAAAAGATTGCATGAAACAGCTCAAGGAGGAATTTAAAACCTCCATATCTCAATTAGTGAAGGACAATGAACTTTCCTCTTCACCATCAGAGTGAGCACATGTCTTAGCCATCAGAGATAGACATCCTCCCAGGAGACCAGTTCAAACTAATTCAATTAGTAATAGACAACAACAGTCACGTGGAACTCTTTGGGTAATTTTATGTGTCCAATTTGATGAAAACATGGATAAGTGGGATGGGAAACCTACCTCATTTCTCCTGAAAAGAGTGAAGGAGTTGCAAAGTGACAAGACTAAAAGAGTAGTTGCTTCAGTTTCCCCAAATGACTCAAATGGTTCTGGCAATGATTCAGATAATACCATTAAACACTGTGCGAGTTGTACTTGTAATGATCAGAATTAGGGGAGGCCCTGCCTCTTACCAGGCGGAGGCTAGGCTAGGGACCAGGAAGATAATAGAATACACTGGAATGTATATATTAGATGGCCTGGTACCTTGAAGACTCAGAAATACAGGGCTCTAGTTGACACAGGTGCTCAATGTATGTTGATGCCCTCAAATCATAAAGGAATGGAGTCTATTACTATTTCTGGAGTTACAGGAGGGTCTCAAGAATTGATGAGGTTGGAGGCAGAAATAAATTTAACTGGCAAAGACATGCCATTGTAACAGGACCAAATGAACCCTTTATTTTGGGGATTGACTTTGTGAGAGAAGGGTGCTTCAAAGATCCCAAGACTTATAAGTGGACCTTTGGAATAGCAACTGTAGATGCTGTTGGAGACAGATTGATGTTGTCCACTAGGTCTGAGTTCTCAGACGAGTCTGCAGTTATTGGATGGCATAATATAGAGGATGTAAAGTTGCCAGTTGCCACTCAAACTGTACATCATAGGCAATATAGAGCAAACTGTGACTCTTTGGTGCCCATACATGATCTGATTTGTTGTCTGGAGTGCCAAGACGTCATTAAAAAACCATTATAGCAGCCTACCAGTATCTGAGGGGAGGCGTACAGGAGGGCTGGGGAGGGACTGTTCACAAGGTCTTGTAATGACAGGACGAGGGGGAATGGGTTCAAATTGGCGGAGGGGAGATTTGAACGGGATGTTAGGAAGAAATTCTTCACAGTGAGGGTGGTGAGGCACTGGAACAGGTTGCCAAGGGAGGTTGTGTCTTCTCCCTCCCTGGATGTGTTCAAGGCCAGGCTGGATGAGGTCTTGAGTGACCTGATCTAGTGGGGGGTGTTCCTGCCTATGACACAGGGGGGTTGGAACTGGATGATCTTTGAGGTCTCTTCCAACCTAAACCATTCTATGATTCTATGATTCACCTTTCAGCAGTCCAATATGGCCTGTACAAAAGGCTAACGGAGAATGGCAATTGACAGTTGATTTCCATGGCCTGAATGAAGTAACTCTACCCATGAGCTCTGCTGTGCCAGACATGTTAGAACTCCAGTATGGACTGGAATCCAAGGAGGCCAAAAGGTATGCAACCATAGATGTTGCTAATGCTTTCTTCTCTATTTCAATAGCGGAAGAATGCAAGCCTCAGTTTGCTTTCACCTGGAGGGGGTTCAGTATATATTTAACCATTTACCTCAGGGGTGGAAGCACAGCACAATGATCTGTCATGCAGTGATTCATCCTGCATTAAAAAGAGGTGGACCTCCAGAGCATCTGCAGTTCACTGATTACATTATTGTTTGGGGGAACACAGCAGAAGAAGTTTTTGAGAAGGGCAACAAAATAATTGACATTCTGATGAAGGCAGGTTTTGCCATATAGAGAGACAAGGTGAAAGGACCTGCTAGAGAGATTCCGTTTCTGGGAATTTGCTGGCAAGATGGTCGCTGCCACATCTCACTGTATGTGATAACTAAACTTTCAGCCATGGTAAATTCTACGAGTAAGGAGGATACATTATCTTTCTTAGGAACAATTGTTTTTTGGAGGACAATCAAATTGTAAAACCTTTATCTGATTTGACTTGGAAGAGGAACAACTTTATGTAGGGACCTGAACAACAAGCAGCCTTTGATCAGATAAAGCAGGAAGTAATTCATGCAATGGGTTTGGAACCTGTTTGAACTGGTTTGGATATTAGCATTTTGTACATATCATCAAGTGATAATGGTCCAACCTGGTGTCTATGGCACAGAGCCCCAGGAGAAACACATGGGCAACCACTTGGTTTCTGGAGATATAGGGAGTCAGTAGCAAACTATATGCCAACAGAGAAAGAGATCTTTGACACTTATGAAGGAGTAAAAGCTGCTTCTGAAGTAATTGGAACAGACTCTTAACTTCTTTTGGCTCCCAGATTACCAGTTTTGAACTGGATTTTTAAAGGAAAGGGGTCATCACCACGTCAAGCAACTGATGTTACCTGGTCTAAGTGGATGGCTGTCATAATGCAGCAAGCAGGCATGAGGAGTTTTGAACAAGCCAGTATAGTGGAAGTAATTGCCAACTAGCTGGAAGGCACAAACTGTATGAATCCTCCAGAAGAGAGAGTAACATGGGCTGAGGAAGCTCCTCCTTACAGCAATTTTTCAAATGAAGAGAGGGACTATGCTTTATTCACAGATTGTTCCTGTTGCCTTGTTGGAAACAAGCGAAAATGGAGAGCTGCAGTTTGGAGCCCTGTGCAAGCAGTGGCTTGAAGGAAAAGCAGGAGAAGGTTAATCAAGCCAGTTTGCAAAGGTAAAAGCTATCCAACTTGCTCTTGCTGTGGCTCAGTGTTAGAACTGGCCTATGCTTTACCTCGGTACTGACTTGTGCATGGTGGCCAAAGTCTTATGGGGTTGGCCAAAGGACTTGAAAAGAAATAATTGTCAGTGGAAAGGAAAGGCAATTTGGGCTGCTGACTTATGGCAGGACATTGCTATCCATCTAGAGAAAATTCCTGTAAGAGTATGACACATAGATGCTCACATGCCCAGGAGTAAAGCCACTGAGGAACATCAGCACAACCATCAGGCAGATTTGGCTGCCAAGGTGTTTCAAACAGATGCAAACTGTACTTTAGATTTGGACTGGGAACATTGAGGTGAACTGTTCTTATCTCTGTGGACCCATGATTCCTCGTGACATCAAGGCAGAGATGCTACCTACCAGTGGGCATGGGATAAAGCAATCAACCTATCCGTGGACACTATAACACAAGTCATACATGACTGTGACATTTGTTCTGCTATTAAACAAGCCAAGTGTCTGAAGCCCTCGTGGGCAACCTTGTGAGTGATGGGCAAAGTGCAAACATGGTGAAGTGTGGCAGATTGATCGGTGAAGTGTGGCAGATTGATCGCATCACTCTACCTTGTTCTTGGACTGGAAAGCAATATGTGCTGACCATGGTAGAAGCAAGTACCAGATTGCTGGAAACCTATCCAGTTTCCCATGCTACTGCACGTAACACCATTCTTGTCTTGGAAAGACAAATCATATAGTGACATGGCATTCCAGAACAAATTGAATCAGATAATGGCACTAATTTTAAGAACAAACTCCTAAAAACTTGGGCTAAAGAGCACAGCATTGACTGGGTATGCCACATCCCCTGTTATGCACCTGCCTCAAGCAAAATTGAGCATTATAATGGTTTGCCGAAAACAAACCATTTTAAAAGCATTGGGAGGGGGAACCTTAAAGAATTGGTAGAAACATCTAGCCCAAGCTACCTGGGTGGTGAAGAGTAAAGGTTCTACCAGCTGAGCAGGGCTGGCTCATTCAGATTTCATACGAAAGGTAGAAGGTGACAGGGTTCCTGTTATTCCCTAAAAGAATTTGTTGGAGAAGTCTGTTTGGGTATTCTCCCCATTACGGGAGGCTACACCTGCCTGAGGGGTGGTTTCTGCTGAAGAACCTGGCCATACATACTGGGGTATGCAAAAGAATGGTTAAATACAATGTATTCCACGAAGGAATTTGACATTAGCAGAGAGAACGTAGATATAAGTTGTTATGACTTCTTTTGTAGAACCCATGAAGAACCCACCATAAATGAGCATGAACCCTGTGAATGTTAAGAGTCCTGCTCCGTCTCATTTACTGAAGAAAACATCTGTTTCCTGAAACCTCTTGAGCTAGCCAATATCTGAGACAGATGAAAACAAGGAAATGGATAGCTGAGAATCGAAGAAAATGCTAAGCCTGAACAACTACTGTTCATGACATTGATGTCCCTAATTTAGATTGAATGACTTGATGCTACAATGAGTATTATATAAAGGGGTTTATTGTGGCCATTTGAGATAGATTTCTAGCTCAGACATAGGGGAAAAAAACCTTAGAAGTGGAAGCTCTGAGTGAAATGGTGAACATTCTAGGGATCAGCTATATAATAGCAACAATGGATAAATGAATATAATTTCATTGGAGCATCAAGAGCCTTATGTCCAGAAGCATAGCTTGTTCTCCCCCTTGTCACATCTGCTGCTCCCACTGCTATCTTCCCCCACTGCTGTTTTGGCTGCTGCTGCTTCTGCTTAACCCCTTCCCTGTCTTCTTTAAGGTAATTATTTTTTTTCCTGTAGTAGTTTATTCTCTTTATACTGTTATATTTAGTTTAAACTGTAAGAAAAAATACAGTTTCATTTTTCCTGACTTTCAAAAAAATAATTTTTGTTGTTGGTAGAGTTTGCTCTACCAGTTATGGTGGTTTGGCAGTTACCCACCCCCCCACACACATTTGGAAATAACCCAGCCCTATACTCAGCCAGCTAGAAGTTAAGGAATGAAGCTTTACATTTATAGCTTTGTGCAATATACAAGCAGATATTTACAATTGTATTGGTTTGAAGTAATTGGAGAATTTGAGTGAGAAATGAGGCTATGGGCTGAGAGAGGAAAACACAGTATGTCACTTCATGCAGAGCTCTACCAAGAAAGAAAAAAAAATGTTTTAAGTATTGTAACCCAAACATATATAGGGCAGATGGTTTCAGGCCGCTTTGGGCTGTGGCTGCTTCTCTTGCATGGTTCCTTTTGTCTCTGCCTTTTGTAGCTGATTCTTAATAATTCTACTAACTTCTTTCCCACTACTAATCCCCCTGGACGATCTACCTCCACCTATCTGCAGCATCAACAGGTGGTGAGATAAGATTGGGGAAGAGGGGAAAGGTGATAGGGGTGGTTGGTTAACCCTCTTGGGGATTTAGATCTCTGGGAGAGGAGTGGTGTTTCTGTATTACCTTTTCACTATATATATCTGTAAATATCTGTTATACCTTGTAAATATTTGTTTGTATATTGTGCATTGCTGTAAATAAAAAGCTTCATTTATCAACTTTCAGTGTTCTGAGTTCTAGCCAGGGTTATTTCAAAAGGTGGGGGGGCAGGTAACTGCTTAAACCACTACAACAATATATAACATATTCACAGATATATACAGTAAAAAGGTAATACAGAAACACCACACCCCTCCCAGAGATCTGAATCCCACTCTACCACCTTCCCTTCTTCCCAATCTTATCTCACCATCTGTCTTACAGAGCAGATAAGCGAAGGTAGATTGGCCAGGGGATTAGCAGCAGGAAAGGAAAGTAATTAGTAAAGTTATTCAGATCCAGCTAAGAAGGTAGGGAGAGAGAGAGAGAGCCATGCAGCAATGGCCCCAGCCCAAAGCGGTCTGTCTTATCTATGTTTGGGTTACAATTCTTAAACATTTTTATTTTCTCATTAAACCTATGAGTGAAGTAGCATCATCAGTGTTTTCCTTTCCCAGCCTATAGTCTAATTCCTCATTGAAATCCTCTAATTAGTTCAAACCAGCACCCCAGGGGAGGTAATACACTCTAACCCAGTACACTGCTGGACACACTCTTCTTAATGCACCCCAAGATCCCACTGGCCCCTCTTGGCCACAAGAGCACATTGATGTCCGTTGGATACGTTGTTATCCACCAGGACTCTTGTGATGATACTTTTAATTGAAGACAGTAAGCATGAGGTTACAACTGGAATAGGGTGTGAGAATTTTAGAGTTTGTCTGTTTTCCCATGCTTTCACTGGATTAAGATCCTACAGCGTGGGTATTCTGTTGTGCTTTTATATGCATTGAACCTAATCAAGGCAATAAAATGTAAGTGTAAAGGAAGCAATTTTCTATTTCCATTTGTGTTGGTTTGAGCTAATTGGAGAATTTGAGTGAGAAATTAGACTATTGGCTGAGAGAGAGTTAAACATACAGTGTCACTTCACCGAGTTTCACTGAGACAGAAAAAAAAAGTTGTTTTGAGAAATGTTCTCAAAACATCTAGATAGCCAGTGTGCTTGCAGAGGGCAAGTCTGGCTTGGGTCTTGCTGCCTCCAGCAGCTTTTTCTTTTGTCTCTCGGTCTTGCTGCCTAAATTCAGAGTTAAATCACTAAACCTACTAACCTTTTCTCCTATCACTAAATCTCTCCGATCTTCAGCTTATCTGCAGCATCAAGAGGTGGTGAGATAAACCTGGGAAAGGGGGAAAAGGTGGTAGGGGGGTTTGGTTATCCTCTCTTGGGGATTTTGGTCTCTGGGAGGGGTGTGGTGTGTATTACCTTTTTTACTGTATATTTCTGTAAATATCTGTTATATCTTGTAAATATTTGCTTGTATATTTGCATTGCTATAAATATAAAGCTTCATTTATTAACTTCCAGTGTGTTTTTCTGAGTTTTAGCTGGGGTTTTATAAGGTGGGGGGGGCAGGTCACTGCAAACCCACACCATTAATGATTCTTTTAAACTTGTAGTTTGTAATTGCTTATGACAATGCATGTGACTTCCAAAACGTTGCAGCTGAACACCAGAGAAGTTATGAAATACTTACACAGCACTATATCTTTATGTAGCATTTTCTAAATAGAAACTGAGTCCTTGTCATAAAGCATTTCTATAGTTAAAGTAAAACAAGACGACATGACACAGAATAGATTGAGAGGCATGAGAGCTGTTGGTGAGACACTGAACAACTGTTTCAAGTCAAGGATTTGAGGAAGGTTTGAAAGGAATTTGGAGATGTCCCACTCTCCCAGTTAAGTGGTAAAACCCCCACCAAACCAAAACATCCAGGAGCTGGAACTCTGTTGCCTTGTCCTTTCCTCTGATTTTTCAGCACCTCCTATTTCTTTCCAATTTAGATAGTGAAAACAGAAATTATGTTAAGTAATTTATTAAACATTTATTAGATCCTCTCTCAGTCTTCTCTGGACTAAAAAGCCCCAGGTCCCTCAGCCTCTCCTCATCAGGCAGTCCTCCAGTCTCCTAATCATCCTCATAGCCCTCCATTGGACCCTCTTGACACTGTCCCTATTAAATTAAGGAGCTCAAAAGGGAATGTAGTACCTATCCTTATTTCTGCCTTGTTTTCTGTGATATTCAAATTCCTGGACTGGTTTCAATCAGCTGCTTCAATATCATGTTCTGGGGTCAGTTATAGCAGAACATACCAGGGACCATTAGGACCCTGGTGGTAAAAAAAATGCAGACAATGAGTTACATAGGTAGGCAGGGACAGCAGCAAAAGCCTGAGAGGAAAGAGTGGAGAAATCTAGTATCAAGAAAAGTGATGTTTTGTGCCTATGTGCACAGGGTGTGTTTGGAGCTTGGCAGTGTGTTAGAGGATAGCAATGGGACCGCTGACTTTGAATGATGCTTAGTTTGGCATGACAGCTGGACAGCTGTAGCTGTCTGAAATGAACCCGTTTGCTGGGGACTAATAGAGGTTTTCAGAGGAAAGACAGCAGCACCAGTGAGAGATGGACAGTCTGACAATGACTGTAGACTTTCTTTATTTTTTTTTCTGCTTTCTCTGGTGAAATTTCTGAGCATACATAATGAATGCTGTTTGTGAATCAGTATTGGGTGAAATGTACATATTTACATCAGCTTCCATCCTTTCGCACACTGGATTTCTGTGATACAGGTGTTTGCTGCTGCCTAGTTAAAATTGTGTCATCCTTTTGACTACAGTGGTAATAATCTTAAAAATTGGCTTAAACTTAAAAAAATGTTTTCTTCTGTACTGTGGTATAAGTAAAAGCAAGGTGGATTAAAACTTAAGAACAAATGTATGTTCTACTATAAGAATGTATATTGATTACTTTTAAGTGGCGGATGTGTGTGTATACATAGATACACATACACCCCTTTAGCATGTATTTTCCACTACTTAAAAACCTTTCCTATCTTTTTAGAATGGCAACAGTATTTAGTGCTTGCACGGCACTTGACCTTTCCCAAAACACTTCACAAATAAGGATGAATAGTTTTCTGAGGTTGAAAGAGCTGCACAGTGCAGAATGTCGGTGGGAGCATTTGGGATAGCCTGGGCAGGAGAGAAGAGGGCATCTTCATTATTTCCTGTTTCAAAGACTGTAGTCAGAAGTAGCAGCCACCTTTTGTCTTCCTTCCCTCTGGATACCTCTTAAGGATTCCACCCTGTGTATTTCCTAAGGACTGTCTCCTCTGACAATGCACAAGAAAGTTTTGCCTTCTGTATACTTTTAGGCCCACTAAAGGTTTCTCTGGAAAGCAGCTAATACAGCTGTGTTCTCAAAGCAGCATTTCTGTGCTACCTTCCAAACAGTCATCTTGAGGAGTCAAATGAAGTTGTCATTTCCCCCTTCACAGATATATAAAAAGCTAAATTTCATAGGAAATAGAAATGGAAATAGCATATTGATCTCCTGTCAAATAGCTTCTCCTTAAGGAACAAATGAGGTTGTCTTAATATGGAAAGTAGTAGCATGCTTGGAATGATGAAAAAGAATCAGATTACAGGACATGAGAGGTGCAGTATATTTCACATCCTGTACTCAGAGGAAAGAAGAAGCCAGTATTTATGCCAGTTGAATTGAGTTCACAATAAAATAGTGCATACACCTGGAAATTTGTGTAGAAGAATGACTGCTGCTGTTGTTGTTTAATTTCGTCAGCAGGCCAATTAGCAGTGGCTGGTAGGCTGAGTATCAGTGGCAACCAATACTGTCTGGGACTGCACCCAGCAGCATCTCTCTGCCCTCTTTAGTGATGCTGTACCAATTTTTGCCAGCTGATCCTTGTTGAGTTGGAGTTTTGTTACCAAGCACATGAAGCTGTGTTCCTCCCAAGCACTTCGGAAGCACTGAAACACTTTTTTTGCAGTGCTTTTTTTTTTTTTCCACTTGTACATCAAACCTAGAATCACTGCTATTACAGATTTGCCAGCTGTCAGTTACAGGAAAAGCTTTAGTGTTGTGCTCCTCTGCCTTTGAGGTGTGATGGTAAATGTGTGCCCTGGGCTTCCACAGCCCTCTAAACTTCTGCAGCCTGGGCCCCAGCTTATCAACTCCAAGTGCACTTTTCTTTGTGCCTCTTGCCTCATTCTATCTGAAGAGAACAGGATGTCATTTTCAGAGATCTCACAAGGCTTGGAGTTGAAAACTCAACTGGGAAAGGGAAAGTGTGAAGAAAGGAGGAAAAAAGAAAATGAAATCAGGAAAGAGGATGTTAAAATGTGTCACTTATTTTTTTAACTTGGTAGGAGGTTTTTGCAGAGCAGTTCTGGCTACAATTTCAGGAGATCATATTGGCATTCAAACATTTTTTTAATTGAAAATAAATGTTTATGGATTAAAAAAAAATCTTTTAGAAACAGCACTTCATTTATCATAACCAGCTAATAATTATTTATTGAGAAGCAAAATGGATTTGGCTGATAGTTATTATTTTAATAATCTATTAGCTGCTAATAATCAGTCTGGTATGTTATTGCCTCCCTTTGCTCGATGTCACTGCACACTTTAGTTAAGGTTTGGACCTCGTTAGGCATTTTGCAGAGAAGACAGATATGGCTGAAATAGATCAGTCAATGGACTGTTTAATCCAGTATTCTGCCTTGTACAGGAAAGGGTGGTAAGAAGAGTTGCAAATGTGACTCTTATATAAGCATTAGTTTTATTCTTTGCACTTCTGAGATTTGCTAAGACACTGAAAGTTGAAATGTAGCAAAATATTTGGATAGGATGTTGACATTTAATACTGTAGTCATCAGCATTGTGTTCTCCGTAAAACTGAAACCAGTTTGATTTTGATTCATGGGAAATTCTGTCTTTTAAACTGGTAGTGGGCCAAGTATCTGCAATCCTGCAGGGGTAATGACCCCAGCACTGCCCTGGGCAGACCATTCCAATGTTTGAGAACCCTCTCTGGGAAGAAATACTCCCTAGCATCAAGCCTGAACCTCCCCTGGGACAGCTTGGAACCATTTCCTCTGCTCCTGTCCCTTGCCACCAAGGAGCAGAGGCTGCCCCTACCTTCAACATCTCTTCATGGAGCTGTAGATAGCATCTTCTCCAGCCTGAACAAACACAACCATGTGGAAAGTTGTTGTATGTGCGCAGGTTAGTTGTAAGTAAAAGCTCATTTTATCATTTAGATTTTAGACCGCATCACCGTGTCCCTTCAGGTCCTCTCCACTGTTGTGCTGCTTTCTGTATGGTGGTGTATACTCATGGGCAGGTTTTTGTGGGAAATAAATGCAGTTAATGCAATTTATTTCTTTTTTAAAGCCTGTACAGAATAGGTGTAATTAAGCACCCATTTCTTCATCTTAACAGGCAGCAATTTTACTCTTGCAGTGTCTTCCTGCTCTGTGTATGGCCACACTTGGTTAACATGTTATCTGAATGCTTTGCCTGAACTGACCCGTGGTGAAGCTGATCTTTAGATTGCGAAGTTAATGCATTGTTTGTGTCAGTACTATCAATTCAGTGCCACATGTTTGTTCTTGGTGTTTCTTCCTCTGCCTTGTTTTCTGTCTAGTTATACTGTGAAAATTGGCTAAGAAACAAAGTTTTTTCTTCTTTACCGCAGTTTAGGCTTTGAAGTTTAGGAATGGTAAATTCTGTGATCAGATCAGGAATTCTGGAGTGTTTTGAAAATGTGAGATCCTGATGGCTGCTTACTAAGAAAGTTGAATTTCCAGCCTGGCAACCAGGCTTAAAAAAAAAAAAAAAAAAAGTTACATGATTCTGAGATCTCTTAATTAGAAGACTCAGGTTTTTAGGCATTTGAATATTAGGGCTGATTTGTTTGTACTGTTTTTTAGAAACCTATCAAAGTAGTGTCATGAAACCCTAGCAGTTTTCCAGAGGTTAAGGCCTCTGTCCAACCTTAAAAAATGTATACCAGAGTAGTTGAGTTTTAGAGATCTCAAAACCCACTCTTGGACTATTCCATATGCAAGTAAATTACTCTTTCTAGTACCTAAATAGGAATGGTGTTGATCACTGTCAATCAGGGGTCACTTGGAACTCCTCACGTGACATGGAGACGGATGGTGGGCAACATTTTGCTCTCAGATTTAGGCTAGTAGGAGCCTGCAGTAACTGGCAAGGACAGTCAGGTTATTCTGTGTTGAAGTCCATATTAAGTAATTAAAACTGAACAGACAGAGGAATACAAGTGATTGGAACAGCAAGTTTTTTCCTAGCCTAGGTTGTGATAACTATCACTACAATGCTGAGAGGTGTTTTATATCTATTGAAATATTCTTTGTGGAAGCTTGGACATAAACTGTGCATGCCCAGGCAATGGTCATGATTGAAACAGTGGCATGTATTCCAACGGGAAATGTCACTGCAGACTGGATGTTGGAGTTTTAAATGTTGGAGTTGGATTCTAACAGGGCTGGATAATTTAATAACCCCTAATTGCACTAGAAGCTACGTACGCTATAAGGGTTATTGTACTTTGCTCTGTAAGATGATTCCTGTAGGGACCTGTACTGCCACTTCTCTACTTGCTGTAGAATGGTGCAGAACTAGTGGCAGCGAAGGGATAAAAAGTTTTCTAACAGTCTTTGTAAAAAGAAAGCTAGTGGGTTTAAAGGTGATCTCAGTTAACATGGCAAATGTTTCATTGCTTCGTCTATACCAGTGAGGTGTTTGCACCACAGAGGTGTTAACATGAGGGGCTGTTAAAGAGGGATTTGAATCTGGGTTAGATGTGAATTATAATGAGGCCAAGATAAAAATTATTAAATAATTTATTAAATATGTGTTTTTAAAAATCCCCAAACTTATTTACAGTCAGCACAGAGAGATTCTGTTATGTGGTTGGTAAAACTCTTTGCAGTCAAGTTGATTAAAGCAACTTTAGGAAAGCTTTAGAAATTTAAACAACTGAAAAGAGCACAAACTGCTGCTTAAAAGCTTAAACATAAGCATAAACCTTCACAAACTTAAAAAAAGAGGGTTAATTTACTCACTGTCCTTAGTCTCAATACTGGTAATCCAAAATTATATGCAGACGCACTAAGGAGGAAAACATAGTCCTGGCCACATGGTGGCCTTCCCATGCGGTGATGGTGTGTATGTGTTTGCTTCTTGTGCAGGACACGAGGCAAATCCTGTGTGGCTCTCGGGAAGCTCGGCCAACCACCTGGGCAAAACAGCATCCAGGCTTTACAGGCTTTGGTGCTGTCCGGAGAATGTGGTGCACTGGGCTGACCCTGTTAATGATCGCCCAGGAGCAGCAGGAGCAGGTCCCCGATGTCGGAGCTCGTTGCTAGGAGGTTAGTGAACTAGGCCAGGGTCAAACTGATCCAGGCTCGGCTGAGCTCAGGCAGGTGGCCGCTTCCTGGAGCGGTGCAAGCAGTTTCAGCCTCTCTGCTCAGTTCAGGAGAAAACAGAGCCAGCATCTGCCGTTCATGGGAGAGGCTCCCAGCTACATGTGGTGCAGAGTCACGAGGCAGGACAGGTAGCAAGCAAACAAAAAGCAGCAGCAAACGAACAAGTTGGCTAAGCTTTAAGCATTTTGTCGAATGTCTTTGTTATAAATGACCCCTAATTAGGTGTTAACAAGTCCCTGTCCTTAGGGCTGCTCTCTAGTCAGTCATTGCCTAGCCTGTATTTGTGCTTGGGATTGCCTCGACCCAGATGCAGGACCTTGTACTTGGTGTTGTTGAACCTCATGAGGTTGGCTTGTGCCCACTTCTCCAGCCTGTCCAGGTTCCTCTGGATGGCATCCCTGCCCTCCAGTGTGTCTGCAGTACCACACAGCTTGGTGTCATCAGCAAACTTGCTGAGGGTGCACTAAATGCCTTTGCCCATGTCTCTCACAAAGATGTTGAACAAGACCGGTCCCAGGACTGATCCCTGAGGGACTCCACTTGTCACTGGCCTCCGCTTGGACATGGACCCATTGACAGACACTCTTTGGGTGTGGCCATAAAGCCAGTTCTTTATCCATCTTGTGCTCCACCCATCAAGCCCATGTTTCACCAGCTTGGAGACCAGGATGTGGTGCAGGACAGTGTAAAAGGCTTTGCTCAGGTCCAGGTAAATGTCATCAGTTGCTTGCTCCTCATCTATTAATGTTGTGACTTGTTCATAGAAGGCCACCAGGTTTGTCAGGCAGGATCTGCCCTTGGTGAAGTCATGCTGATTGGACCCAATCCATCAAGGATCAGTACTGGGACCTGTCTCGTTTAACGTCTTTGCCAGTGCCATGGACAGTGGCATTGAAGCAGCCTCAGCACCAAGCTGTGTGGTGTGGCTGACAGCTGGAGGGAAGGATCCATCCAGAGGGACCTGGACAGGCTGCAGAGCTGGCCCCAAGCCAACCTCTTGAGGTTCAACAAGACCAAGTGCAGCATCCTGCAGCTGGGTCAGGGCAATACCAGGCACCGATACGGGCTGGGCAGGGACTGGCTGGAGAGCATCACTGATGAAAAGATCTTGGGGAAACTGGTGAATGAGAAGCTCAGCATGAAGTAGCAGTGTGCACTAGCAGAGAGCCAACCAGACCCTGGGCTGCATCAAGAGAAGTGTGGGCAGCAGGGTGAGGGACGGGATTCTGCCCTTCTGAACCACTCGGGTTAGACTTCACTGGGGGCTCTGTGTCCAGTTCTGGGCCCCTGTGACAGGAAAGATCTGGAAGTGCTGGAAGGTGTCCAGAGAAGGGCCACAAGGATGATCAGAGGGCTGGAGCTGCTTTGCTGTGGGGACAAGCTGAGAGAGTTGGGGTTGTTCAGTCTGAATAAGAGAAAAGAGACCTTATTGTGGTCTTCCAGTGTCTGAAGTGGGCTACAAGAATGCTGGGGAGGGACTTTTTAGGGTGTCAGGTAGTGATAGGACTTGGGGGAAGGGATTCAAGATAGAGGAGGGCAGATTTAGATTAGCTGTTTAGGAAGAAGTTCTTCACCATGAGGGTGGTGAGAGACTGGCACAGGTTGCCCAGGGATGTGGTGGAAGCCTCATCCCTGGAGGGGTTTAAGGCCAGGCTGGATGTGGCTCTGGGCATCCTGATGTAATGTGAAGTGTCCCTGCCCATGGCAGTGGGGTTGGAACTGGATGATCCTTGAGGTTCCTTCCAACCCTGACAATTCTGTGGTACTGCTTGTATAAAAAGTTCCTGACCAGCAGATTAAATTAGATAATGGCATGATCGTATCCTAGTGCTGTCTTGAGTTTAGCCCATTATTTTGATTTCTTTAGTAAGCATTTATTCGCTTCCTGGAAGTTGTTTGTTTTTCTCTTAAATTTCTCTTCATCTCTGTGTAAGGATGCTGGAGAGCAGCCATGAGGAAAGGGACCTGGGGATCTGGGTTGATGAAAAGCTCAATGTGAGCTGGCAGGGTGAGCGTGCAACCCAGACAGCAACCGTGTAGCCAACAGGGCAAAGGAGGGCATTCTGCCCCTTTGCCCTTCTCTCCTGAGACCTCACCTGGAGTACTGTCTGCTGCTCCAACATGGAACTGTTGGAGTGAGTGCAGAGGAGGCCATGAAAGTCAGCAGCCCTGCTATGAGGACAGGCTACAAGAGTTTGGGCTCTGCAGCCTGGAGAAGAGAAGGCTTCAAGGAGACCTTGTAGTGGCTGCAGGTGGGCTAGAGAGGGACTATTTACAAGGTCTTGTAATGACAAGATGAGGAGCAACAGGTTTAAACTGACAGAGGAAAGAGTTAAACTGGATGTTGGGAAGAAGTTCTTTGCAGTGAGAGTGGTGAGACACTGGAACGGGTTGCCTAGGGAGGTTGTGGAGGTTGTGGCTGCTCCCTCCTTGGAGGTGCTCAAGGCCAGGTTGTATGAGGCCTTGAGTGACCTGTTCTAGTGAGAAGTGTCCCTGCCTATGTCAGGGGGTTTGAGCTGGATGATCTTTGAGGTCCCTTCCAACCTAAACCATTCTATACTACTTAAGGCTGCTGAACTGTACTGTGGAGAGACAAGCACATTCTCTGTGCAGTGCAGGACCAGACCTTAACAGAGCAATGGCTGGATCCTGATAATCCTGAATTGTACTTCATGTGACTATTGGTACCCTGAGGGCACCTGTGTCCTCTCCTTGAAGTAGCATATCAAATCACATCTGTAAGAATGGTAGCCAGTACTGAGATTGAGACAGTTCTCAAAATGCATTTGAGAATGATTTGTTGTCTCTATATTGGAATCTGTTTCTGAGTTATTCTCTTTTAGTTTAAAGCTGTGTGTTAAATGAAGTTGCTTTTTTCTTCAAATAAATTTTCTCCACTTCTTAAGATAGGACTGAGTGAAAACTAAATGTCAGATTGTGACCTTATGTTTGTGTTCAGTGCTCCAAATCAATCACCAAGATGTGTACCTATTTAAAGTGCAGTCTGAACAGAGAGGTGTGATAGTGAGACATGGTGAAATCAATAAAAATCAGCTGCAGTTCTTGCTGTTTGGCTGTGTTGTGCCTCAGACTTAGATGAGAGAAAGCTGAGGTCCTAGTTTACAAAGGAGAGAGATACTAGTAGAGTAACTTAACACATAACACTGCAGAGCCCAGCTTGTGTTAAACATTCAGTTCACTGCTTTAGCAACAAAGCCCTTCCTTTGCAGGATTCTGTCTTCCTCAAAAAGCATTTGCATCAGGTGTCAGTTTGGTGCAGCATGCTGAGGTGCGGGGACTGGTGATACAGATCGGATATAGCTAGTTGGTGGAAATACCAGACTTCTCTGGCATCTCTGCAATATCTTTGTTTGACTGAAGTGTCTGGATCCGTTTGAAAGGCCTGTGTTTGAAAGCAAGATCCCTGTGTTCCCTCTGATGCTTTGGTGAGGTTCAGCTGGCTTTCAGTTTCCAACTTGACAAAAACTTTGTGACGGGCACTTCAGGCATGGGGTTGCTAACCCTCCTTCAGAAAGGAGGTGCATGTGACAATTAAAGGCATTGTCACAGTTCCTACAGCTGTTCTGTACAGGGAGGGAGTCTCAGAGGTCCAGTATTATTAATCTGCTATTTCAAACACTCGCTTTATTTGACATGGGTTTTCAAAGGCCTTACTTAAATGTTCCAACAAGTGCCTTCCTGTAGTCTCTGTTCAAAAGAGAATAGCTTCAAATGGATAAGCTTCTGTCTCCTTAATGTGAGCTATAAGAAGTAGCTTGTAAACAGGTTTGGGCATGGCAAAAGAAATAGTTGTAAGAATCTTGCCTTTCAATGCAAATCTAGCATGGGTGCTAAGGATGTAGGATCCACTGCACTGTAATGAGCTGTTGTGCTCCCAGAGCTAGTTACACACAGCTATTTGTACACCACTGTTGCTTTTGTGTGTAGTTAGTTATTTAAAGCAACAACAACCTGTAGTTACCACCACCAGTCAGCTTGTTGGTATAAAATCTTGCAGGGGTGGTGGGAGCAGCGTGAAAGCTTCCTGCAAAGATCTGGAGTTGAGTGCAGGTTCAAATGTTATTCTTCCTACATTGTGGAAGAGAACATATTTTAGCCATTTGCTTAGGAAGGAAGGAATAATGTGTCTGCAGATTTCCCTTAAATGGACACAGCCGTTTCCTGGATGCAATGGCAGGTATCAAGAGATTGCCATAGAGGTTTGCCTACCTCTGGAAATGTTCTGAAGCCAAAGAGGTGAGCAAGCTGCTCTTGGGCCTGAAGCCATGGCAGTCACTGGTTATTTCAAACACTAGTGGCACTGGTGTGTTTACAGCACTGCTGTGTGACAGTGTGTGAAGATGGATGATGGTGCTTTTCATAAGGGTGGCAAATTAGCAGGGAAGGATATTGAGCTTTAGTGCTTCTTACAAAGTCAGCCCCGAAAGGATGAAGATGAAGAAATCATTTGAGGCATGTTTTGGAATGAAACTGAGCAAAATTATAACTGGACAGTGTACTGGCACTTTTTTTTTTTACTTCTTTATGTTCTTACATGTTGCAACCATGCTCAGTTACTGAAATTTTTCATCAGGTGCTCATGCTGCCACCAAAGGGATGACCCTGCTATCAGATGTGTCTCAGTCACTAGCATTGAGTGTCCATTCCTCTCCATAGCTGCATGATAAATAAGCCTGTGGAGAATTAATTTTGCTTTTACCTTGTTAGATTTCAACTGGTTAATTTATTTGGTTTGGATTATTTTGTACCCTGTGCCAGCAGAAAAGGATGAGGGGGCACTGGGGCCCAGCTGGGCAGGAGAGGAAGCCAGAGTCTATTTGTAGTGGCAGGATGGGTTGGAAGTGTCTTGCAACTGTTTGCTGATGGATTGGACAGGCCTGAAAAGAAAGAAAAAGGAAAAGAAACGTTGTATTTTGTTTCTATGATTAAGAAAGGAAGCACATAAAAGGAAGAAAAATCTGTTAATGTACTGAAAAGAAGGAACAGAGTTACAGTCCTAAATTCTGTCTACAGTCATTAATCTTTCACTTTTTGATTGTCCCTGAGGTGCCCACATTTATAAACTTAATGGGAAGAAACATGTCTGGAAAGCAGTGTGACAGCCAGGAGGAATTTCTAGCTGGTGCGCAATATGTTGGTGCGCCAGCCAAGTGTCCTTAATTCCTTAGGATCTAAATTGCACCCCATGCTCAAGGTGTTCTGACTCCCTTTGCTATTCTGGACTGGACTGCACTCCCAAGTGTTGGTCCTTAAAGCCCCTCTCTCAGCTGCTGTTGTGTGAAGGATTACAGCAGAAGAATGTTATGCTCCATGGGAATTTACTTTCTTTCAGACCTCACAGGTTGTCTGATGTGTGCTTTTGTGTCTTAGGGCATTGGCAGGCATGCCATTATAGGATTCCCATTTCTTTCTTTAGGACTCAGTTTTCACAACCTGATGAATTATTATAGAATACATTTGACACTTGGTAAACAAGCCCTTGAGCTAGCACGTGTGTTTTCCTAGTTAATTTAGTAATTTACTGAACACAGCTCACTGTCCAATTCTAAATCTGCTATGCCTTCTGTATCTTTTTCTGACCATACAGCACACAGTTAAAAGCTTTTGCTAAGGCATTTGACTCTGTCCTACGTGACATCTTGGTCACCAAACTGGAAAAACATGGATTTGATGGGTGGAGCACTGGCCCATTGGTGATGACCTCTGCTATGCCAGGGTGTTGAAAGCTTCCCATTCTAGCCCTCTGGGTTATCAGAGCTGTCCATTTGCTCCAAGTGGCATCTGTGGAATGGCATGGAGTGGAGCCTTTGCCTTTAAACATCCACATTAAAACAGGGAGCTTGGGAGCTAGAAGTGGCAGCTTAGTCCCAATTACCTTAGAAGCAGCTCAAACTCTTTCATAGGTGGCCAGAATCCTTTTTTCTGTGGGGGTGTAGTTGGCTTTGGTGCCTTTGTAAGCTTTGTTCCAAAACCTGAGTGTGCAGCCTCATGTCTGTCCTGGAGCTCTTTGCCACAAGCTCCAGCTGGGTCCATTCTCACCAACAGCAGTGTAGAGGATGTTCTTAATCTCTGGGCCAGTTTGAACTGGGCCCAAGGCCATAGCATGGACCACTTCTTGCTTTACCTGGTCGAATGCCACCTGTTGTTCACGTCCCCACTCAAAGTTGTTTCTCTTCCTAGTTACATTGAATAGGGGTTTCATGATCTGACTGTACCGGGGAATGTGCATTTTCCAAAAGCCCACAAACCCCAAGAAGGATTGTGTCTCCTTCTTGTTGGTGGGCTCCACCATAGTGGCCACCTTATTGACCACCTCCATGGGAACATGGTGGCGGCCATCTTGCCATCAAATTCCCAGGAACTGTATTTCTCTGTCAGGTCCCTTCACTTTGCTTCTAATAGCAAAGTTGACATCTAACAGAATGTTGATTAGTTGTTTGCCTTTCTCAAAAACCTCCTCTGCTGTCTCGCCCCACACAACAATGTCATCGATAAATTGGAGGTGCTTAGGAGCTCCACCCTTCTCCAGCACAGTGTGAATTATACTGTGACAGATGCTCAAGCTGTGTTTCCAACCCACTGGGACTTGTTTCCAGTGATACTGGACTCCCCTCCAGGTGAAAGCAAATTGCTGATTGCGTTCTTCTACAGTGGGATTGGAGAAGAATGCATTAGCAATGTCAGTGGTGGCATACCATTTTGCCTTTTTGGATTCCAGTTTGTACTGTAGCTCCAGCATATCTGGCACAGCGGCACTGAACGGTGGAGTGACTTCATTCAGGCCTCTGAAGTCCACTGTAAGCCTCCACTCACTGTTCTCCTTCTGCACTGTTCAGATGGGGCTGTTGAAGGGGGAGTGAGTCTTGCCGATGACATCCTGTTTCACCAGCTGGTGAATCAGTTGTAGTATGGGTAGTAGAGAGTCTCTGTTAGTCCAGTATTGCTTTCTGTCTACCACACGAGAAGCAATTGGTAACTGTACATCTTGCACCTTGTGTTTTCCAAATGCAGAAGGCTCATCTAAAAGGCCAGGTATGACAGACAGCTGTTCTTTATCTGCAGTCTCTACAGCTGCTATCCCATACGCCCACTTGTATCCTTTTGAGTCTTTGAAGTAACACTCCCACAGAAAGTCTGTACCAAGTATGCAAGGTGCATCAGGACCAGTCACTATGGTGTGTTTCTCCTATGCATTCCTGGTGAGGCTAATCTCAGCCTGCAGCACAGTCAAATCTTATGAACCCCCTGTAACCCCTGATATTGTTATGGACTTTGACCCTCTGTGGCTGGAGGGTATCAGGGTGCATTGAGCATCTGTGTGCATCAGAGCCCTATACTTCCTTACCTCCGAGGTGCCAGGCCATTTCACAAACACATCCCAGTACACCTGGTTATCCCTGCTCTCCGCCTGGCTGGAGACAGGGCACCTCTAATGCTGGAGGTGGTTCCCACAGGACATACACAGGCTTGAGCCATTTTTGTCACCACCCCTCGGGCTAGGGCCCTTCCTTCAGGACACTGGAGCCAACCCCTCCTGGAGTTATTCCCATTACCTGCACCCTGGAGCTCCTTGACTCTGGCCCGCAAGGCTGATGTAGGCTGGCCATGCCATCTGTCCATGTTCTCACCATGGTGACACAGGGTCCTCCATAGTAATCCTCTGCACATTCCCTTCCTGGCTTAGGCTGGCCTTCTACGATGAGGAGGGGCAGGGACATGGCAATGTGTGTTCCTAACAGCTGACACCCGAACCCACTCAGAGGGTGAGGGGCAAGCTTCCTTCCCCCTCCTGAGTTCAGAGACAATGGACTTAAGTTCATCCATATCTCTAGTCAGGGTTTGGACAGCTGATATAAGGGCTTTTCTCAACACACTGTATTCAGACTGCCTCAGGTCACTTACAGACTCCCTTATGGTAGGGAGGTTGTTAAGGTCCCTCCACAGCAGCAGTCTCCCCAGTGTGTGTGTGTGTAGTTAGGGGGTGCACCCTGGGTCTGCTTCTTTAATAGAGCTGGTTTCATTCAAATGTAATCAGGGTCCACAGGCAGTTGGCCATTTCCATAGATGATCTCTTGGACTGCCATTTGCTTTAGACATGTGATCCCCTGTTCCATATTTGCCCACTTAAAGAGATGGAAAACCATGTCCTCTTTGGTGAGGTACCTTATAGCAGCGAGAAGCCTGGCCCAAAGAGAGTGTGTGACATCCAGCCTCCCCAGCTCTATCAGCGCCACCACCCCTTGACAAGGACCCTAATTGTTTTGCCTCCTTCTGGTCCGGCTCCACGATCTCCGCCCTCACATCCCAGCAGTGCAAAAGCCAAGCCAGCAGAGACTGGCCATTTGCCGTTATGTAGTCCTGCCGAGTTTGCCTTATCTCTTTGAGGGGCATGGTCGTTATGGTTATTAACTCAGAGTCATTATTGTTGGGAGATCCCTGCTGTGATGTAGATGTGCTGGTCCCTGCCAAGCTGTTGTCGATGGAGTTCGAGGCAAGGAGTTTCATCCTTTGGGTGGAGATAGGTGCAACAGAAAAAGTTTGTGAGGGGTTTGTGGTCTGGTTTATAGCGGCAGGTGGGATTGTGCCGCAATCAAAGTTGGCCACATCCCCTAGTGGTACCTGCTGTGTCAGTAGTGCTGGTGGCCCGCCCTGCTAGGTTGGTTTTTTCCACGCCGGTTAGTCCACTGCAGGTTGAGCTGCCACTTCTGCCGGGTGAGTTGCATGATACGGCGGTATCAACACTGCATGTGCAATGGCAACAACAGCCACCCCTCCCCTATTCATTTTAGCTCTCAAAATTTTCAGAGTGGCAACTACACATGGCTGCCACGTGGTCCATGTGAGGAAAGCAATCCCTCCAGCCTGTACTACATTTACACGCAAGGAAAATACAGCTACCAAGTACCATCCATCATACAATGTGTCTCTAGGTTCATTATCATAACATACACGATCAGAATTATTCTAGGTATCAGATGAATTGACAGCCCCGGTAATGTTCCCACATAATCCACTAGAAATACATACAGCCTAAACCTTTGCAATATTTTAATACCATGTCAGTTACTAACCATACTACATGATATGTAATAAACTTATATACCTAAGTCCAAAATAACCACCCAAAAGCCTGGATAATTAAAACTTACACCATATCTATTTTTTACTTTCAAATATCGTCTCAAAAAAAATTTTACATACTGGCCCCACGTTGATGTGTGCCAATTAATTGCATATTGGGTTTAGGCTAGCCGCCCTGAGCTCAAAAAAAAAGCTCAATGAATACTCAATTCGATTTGGGAGTAGAAAGATATAAACTTTAACAATAAATAGGAGGTAAGGGGAGTTACAGAAAACAGGGAAAGGGAACTGAAAATACAGGGTAGGGAAAATGAGAGGTACTAGAGGATAAAGGGGAAAAAAGGGAACAAAATACACAATAGCAGAATACAACTCATGAAAATGGGAGTTGAGTCCAAGCTCTAGGATGGATGATTTGATGGTAGATGAAGCAGGATGCAGGATTTTTTGTGATGAAATGCAGTTAGTTAGAGTTCCAAAGAAAATGGCTGTTATCCCCACATGTTGTCTGGAGAGCACATGGTGATCTGGCAGCAGAACAGTGAGGAGTTAGTCAGGCAGGCAGGACCAGAGAGAGAGAAGACAAGACGTCCCCTTCTTTTATAGTAGTCCTTGGCAGGAAGTGGGAGAGGGCTAAACATGGCACTGGCGGCAGGTCAGACCACCCCCAGGGAGGAGTCAGGAGAAGACTCCAGATAGGTTTAACCCTTTACAATCAAGGGCTAGGTCTGGGCTGGCCACTGGGTGAACTGCAAATGCTCTCTATTAACCTCTCTCCTTTCCCAGAGGGAAAGAGAAAGGTAATAATGGAGAGAGACTTAGGCGTTGTATAAGAAAACTAAAACAGCTCTAATGAACAATAACAGCAAAGAGAAAATATAGTAATGTGAGTAAGAAAATGATTAAATTAAAGGAATATATATGAATAATATGCAACCAACCACCTTGGTGACTGTCCATCGCCATCACCACTGACAGCATGAGGCAGGCACTGGGCAGGGGGGAGCCCAGACTGACTCAGCAGCAGATGAAGGCTGCATTCTGAAGCTTGATTTGGGAACTGGATTCAGGAACACACAAGTTGAGATGGAAGGCAGAAGAAATTCATTGGAGGCTGAACGTGGAAGAAGAGGGCTTCACCAATGTGATTCCTCAACTTTTATACTGCGTAAGACACATGGAATACCTTCTTGTTCAGCTTAAGGTTTCCTGGCCTGTCTATTTCTCCCTTCAGGGGTGATTTAAATTCTTTTTTTTTCCAGTTACAGCCCTTCTGTTTGCAGTGCTGCAGTGTGGTGTACCTGATTTAGCACCGACCTTGGTTTCTGTAGAAGCAAATATAAACAAGAGCCTTTCTGCATACCAATCTTTAGCAGTAACTATAAACATCAAGTGGTAGACTGACACCATCTGCAGAAATGCTCTCTTACCCGCAGGAACTAGAGTCACTTAAGAAGAGACCAAGTTGAGTAGTAAAATCAACAAACAGAATTAGTTCTGTTCTAGCTCAAATCAGGGCAGTAATTAAATGCCGACTGAAACAGACTAATTTCTTTGGCTTTCTCGTTCTACCTGTAAAAAAGTATTTTACAGTTGGATTCATAAATATGACTGTAATGTTTAATAATGCACCATCTCTTGTCTGATGTTATAAATAAGGATAAATATCAGTGCATGGATTGGATAATGCTGCACATCCTCTCCTGCTAATGTTTGTTTAGGAGGAAAAATGCCTAGAAAACACTTAATGAAGATTTAAGGCCTAAAGGCATAGGCTTGCATTCCAATAGATAGCTGCTTCTTCAGATGAAGTCACTGAGACACCCTTTGAAGAACCACCTGTGAAGTCTCAGTAACCTACCTTTCATTCACAGCTGGTTTTATGCAGGTATAAAAGCCAGTGGGAAAACCACCTGAGGTCTCGCTTGGGAGTACTGCATGCATTTTGTAGCTGCTAAGCTAAATAGCAGTATTGATTTTGAGGTGATAGGGAGTTTGTGTTCAATGTGATAGCAGTCCCTTGTTTCTAGCACTTTGATACCAATATCACAAAAATTGCAGTTCAGATAGAGACATAAAAGTCAAATCAACTTTGTGCACTACAACGATTTACAGACAATTCCTGTACAATTTTCTGTGCTTGTCATATAATGATGCCACCAAAGCAGTGCAGTAAGTGTGAATTAAAGCTTACCAATAAACCCAGCATCTTGTGGTACTGTGGTTAGGACAAAATTTCTTGTCCTTTCTGATGAATCACAGCAACAAAAATGCAAAAATATCTTTCAATTTCTGTAGTACTTCTAGCTGAAACAGCTGACTTACCTTAAGACATTCATTGTGAGATGTCAATGGGTGAGAAGTTTCTTAATTTATGAAACCAATTTGACTGTCGCATGTTTTCAAACTTGATTTCAAATCTGGATTATTTCCCCTTGCATTCTATTCTGAGTTGTTGAATTTTTTTTAAGTTTTTTTTTTTTGGTTGTTGATCTGTGATAGAGAAGGTGACTGAAATGAAACTAGAAGAAAAATAGAAAATATTATTAATGTTCAGGTGCTAATGAACCTTTAGCCTCACTTTTTTCTACTTTCCCTACTTCTAGTTTGGAACTGGGCTTTTTATCTTTCTGGCTTGCCTTTTCTCCCCACTGCTGTCTGTTGTGCTTGGATCTTGTAGTCTTATTGCCAGCATCTGGGGACTGGTGACAAAATTTGTTTGATGAGGCAAATTGTATGTCTAGAGGGCTTGCCTCAGGTCTAGACAAAACCTTGGCACCTTTGATTTATTTACTGTTTTACCTTTGGCTTCCCTATATATCCAAGTGCTAATACTGGTTGAAATTATGTTTAAAAGTACAAGCCATTAGAGAGCTGTTTGGCTATAGTTTTCTAATGTTAGGATCTGTGTAAGTCAGAGTGAGGTTTTCACTTCTAATGAGTGCAGCCATCAAGCATATGTTTTAGATTCCATCTGTAGAAAAACTGAATTGCATGCCTCACCAGACCAAACTGTAGCCAAAGGATTTGCTCTAAAGAAATCCATGCTTTTAGTTCCTGAAGGCTTTGACTCGGTCCTGAATATGTTGGCAAGTTATAGCCACTGGAACACCAGCAAGTGCTAGTTTTGGGTCAGCAGATGTTGTACTTTATTGTCATCTATGTAACAGGTCAAAATTAGTGGGCAATTAAAGTCTGTCAGATACAGTTTGGTGTGTCTGAACTTGTAAAGTGTGGGCACAAAGCAAAGCTGCTTCATTTTTCAAATGGAAGCACTGCAACAATGAGCTAACCTTAAATGGGCAATCAAGGTGTAGTTTGGTATAATTTGCTCTTTCTTGTATGAAGGGGTATGAGTTGTGCACTCTGTTGCATGTCCTGTTGTACCTCTGGCAGTTCTGATTGTGAATTGTGGACTGTCTTTACAGATGATGTTTCATAGGACCTTTGTTGCTTAATCGTGTCAAGTTCATGTCATTTCAGTTGGTGTCAGTGGTACAGTGTTAAGGAGGGGTTTGAATCTGGTTTAGAAGTGAATTGTATCAAGGCTGATAGAAAAATTACAAAATAGTTTATTAAATATATAAAGAAAATTTCCCTAAACTTATTTACAATTAACACACGCAGATTCTGTTATGCGATTGGTAAAACTATTTTTGCAGAATGTATATACACAAACAGATTTATTTTTAAAGAATTTTTTGAAAGGTTTTTAAAAATTTTTACCACAAACAAGGAAAAATATAGTCCCTGCCACATGATGGCCTTCCACGTGGTGATGGGAGTGGCTTGCTGCTTGTGCTGTTCCGATTGAGCACATTGTCTGAGAAGATCCAAGGACATGAGGAAAATCCTCTGTGATTTTCAGAAAGTCATTGAAATGAAGCCACCTGGGCAAAGCAGGATCCAGGCTTTTGACCAATAGCGACAGATAAAAATACCCCTAGAACCAATCCTAGGTTACTTCACCAAAACAGAGAGATGCACATGCCTAGCATCAATGACCTGTGTTTACCAGAAACAGGGGGTGCAAAACAAGACCAAATACAGTGTCCCTGTGTCAGACTAAGAGGCACCAAGGCTTATGTCTGCTCTTCCACTTCTTCCAGTTGGGGAGAAGGAGAAATAGAGTCTGGGGTGAGGTGGGTATGTAGGTAGGTGTTTAGGACGTGCAGAGACATGTCTTGGATATGTATTTTAGGTACAATTTGGACCTTCCACCACACGTGGCTCCAGCCGTCCTCTCTCAGGAGTGTTGTAGCACATTTGTGCTATCACTGCACTTGCTCTGTTGTGCTTGAGCATTTGTCAGCACAACAAATGCTTCCTCCTTCCTCACTATGATGTTGCACATACTTTAATTTGACCTCTTTACTGATCAAATTAATGGGTTACACTTCCAATTGGCTTTTCCCATGCAACTTAAATAGAGGTTATCAGAATAGGAGCTTGTCTGTGGGTTCTTACTGCTTTCAAGTATTTTTGCCTCCCTCAAAGAGACAAAATTGCTCATGTAGCCCAAAACAGAGCATCAGAGAATTGTTGTCAGCTTCTACTTTTTTTTTCCTTTGGAAATGCATCCTGTTAGATGCATTCCCAGGTGCAAGACTCTCCCCTTACCCTTGTTACACTCCATTCTATTTCCCCCTCACCAACTCCTAGCCTGTCCAAGTCACACAACCCTGTGGTGTGTGTCAGCTGCTCCTCCAGTTTTGTGTCATCAGCAGACTTGCAGACAGTGCCTCTGTGCCCTCATCCAAATCACTGCTGGGTATATTGAATAGTACTGGTCCCAGTACTGACTCCTGAGGGACTCCCCTAGTCACAGGCCTCCAGCTAGGCTCTGTCCCATTGACCACAACTCTGACTCTTTCCCTTCAACAAGACCATACTGCCTCAGTTTAGCTGTGGGGATGCTGTGGCAGATGGTGTCAAATGAAATTAAGATAAATGACACCCACTGCTCTACCATCATCTATTTACCTGGTTATGTCCTCATCAAAGGCTATCAGGTTGGTCAAAAATGACTGCCCCTTGGTAAAACAATGTTGGCTGCTTCTAATGACCTTCTTGTCCTTGATATGCTTAAGGACAGCACCAAGGATAAACTGCCCCATGACCTTTCTAGGGATGGAGGCAATGCTGACCAGCCTATAGTTGCCTGGGTCCTCCTTCTTACGCTTTCTGAAGACTGCAGTGATGTTTGTCCTCCTTAAGCTGATTTGAACTAATTGGTGGATTTCAATGAGAAATTAGACTATAGGCTGAGAAAGGAAAACATTGATGGTTCTACTTCACTCATAGATTACTGAAAAAATGTATAAAAGTTAAAACTCAAAGATAAGACAGAGCGGGTTTGAGCTGTTCTGGTTGCTGCATCTCCCTCCCTGCCTTTCGTAGCTGGATTTGTGTAACTTCACTAATTACTTTCCTGCTGCTAACACCCTTGACCAATCTACCCTTGCTTATCTGGCACATAAGATAGTGGGATAAGATTGGGAAGTGGGGGAAAGGTGGTAGGGTGGTTGGAAACCCCTCCTAGAGACTCTGATCTCTAGGAGGGATGCAGTGTTTCTGTATTACCTTTTCACTGTATATATCTGTATATATTTGTTATATATTGTAAATATCAGCTTGTATATTGTGCTGACCTGTAAATATAAAGCTTAATTTCCTTAACTTTCATCTGTCTGAGTCTAGCTTGGGCAATTTCACAGTGTGTGGGGGACGGGTAACTGCCGAACCACCACATTCCTCCAGTCCTCAGGCAGCTCTCCTGTCTGCCATGACTTACTGAAGATAGCGTAGAGTGGTCCAGCAATGACCTCTGCCAGTTCCCTCAGCATCCACTGGTGCATGCCATCAGGACCCGTGGACTTACAAATG
The DNA here is from genome assembly GCA_013396835.1 of Psilopogon haemacephalus. Taxonomy (NCBI): domain Eukaryota; kingdom Metazoa; phylum Chordata; class Aves; order Piciformes; family Megalaimidae; genus Psilopogon; species Psilopogon haemacephalus. The sequence goes on along the minus strand of VWZI01017649.1, from coordinate 35,401 downwards.
TGCAGATTACTCAGCTGTTCCTTAACCCAGTCCTCATCAACCAGGGAAGACTCCTTTGTCATGCTTTCCTCTGCTGCCTCAGGGGTCAGGGGCTCCTGAGGACAGTCTCTAGCAGTATAGATGGAGATGAAGAAGGCATTTACTAACTCTGCCTTCCTTGTGCCCTCTGTTACCAGGGCACACACCTCACTCATCACTGGCCCTGAATTGCCTCTAGTGTTAGTTTTCCCTGTATATATTTGAAGAAGCCTTTCTGTTATCCTTGACGTCCCTTGCAAGGTTGACTTCCAATGATGCCTTAGCTTTCCTAGTTGCCTCCCTGCATCCACTGACAACTGTGCTATACTCTTCCCAGAGGGTCAGCCCTTCCTGCCATCATCTGTAGACTCTCTTCTTCCACTTGAGTTTGCTTAGCAGTTCCCTATGTAGCCATGCATGTCTCCTGGTTCCCTTTCTCAATTGCCTACTTTTTGGAATGCTCTGATCCTGAGCTTGGAAGATGAGGACCTTGAATGTCAACCAACTATTTTGGGCCCCTTTGCCCTCTAGTACCCTGCCCCATGAGATTTCCCCCAGCAATTGCTTGAAAAGGCCAAAGTTTGCCCTGCTGAAGTCTGAAGTTGTGATCCTGCTTGGTGCTCTGTTCCTACTACACAAGATCCTGAACTCCACTATCTCATGGTCAGAGCAGTGAAGGCTGCCCTTAACCTTCACCACTTCAACCAGACCCTCTGTGTTAGTGTGTGGATCTAGCAGTGCTTCTTTCATAGCTGTCTTGTCCACAATTTGTATCAAGAAGTTATCATCATTGCACTGGAAAATCCTCCTTGGACTGTGGCTAGCCGCCTGAGGAGGCCTTCTAGCAAATATCTGGGGAGTTAAAATCCTCCATGAAGAGCCAGGGCCTGTGACTGAGAGGCTGCTGTCAGCTGCCTGTAGAAAGTCTTATCAACTTCCTCATCCTGCTCAGGTGGCCTGTAATAAACACCCACACCAGTATCAGTCATGCTGTCCTGCCCTCTGATTGTCAACAACAAGTTCCCTACTTGCCCCTCACCCATCCCTGGACGGAACTCAAGACATTGTAGTTGCTCCCTCATATAAAGAGAAACTCCACTGCAGGTAGCTGTTAAAGTTCGATTGCAAATAGCTGACGGTGAACGCACCTGAAGCAACGAGGCTGTTTACCAATGTGGTTATACCTTCGTTCTCCTTTATTACCACTGCTACAACTACATACAACAGCAGCTACTACTACTTAATACAAGTTCATTAAGCTTATATTCCCAAGATGGGGTGGTTACAGAGCAAGCAAGGTAATTGGCACAGAGGATCATACGTGGAAGACAATAATTGGTTATTGTACAAAAACAAATGACTTCACGGTTATTGAGAAACTTCTGGGTAACTTTTTTAGAAGCAGGAACTGTCCCACTCTGCATCTCTGTTTCTCTTCCGTTCTAGTTCTGGCTGCACTTACACTTCACAGGTGTTCCGCTGTACTTCATACTCGCAGCAGTGGATTGTTCACTGCCCCAATTCTGCTTCTCAGAGATATTCTGCAACACTCCACCACCTCACTTTGTTGACCTGTCTTTCTTAAACAGGACTTAACCATCCATGACTGCATTCCAGCTATGGGAGCTACCCCACCTCATCTCTAATTGCCACCAGGCCATAAACCCTTGGCCACAGATGTTCACATGTTTATAAGTACTAGGGTGTTGGAGGGTTTTTTTGTGTTTTTTTTTTTTAATAGTCAACAAGTTTAATTTCTGGAAAATAAATTCATGAAAATGCAAGGAAAGGTGCAGAGATTCACTGCTGAGCAAGGATGCTGATTTTGTGGATTAAAAGGAGTTCTTACTCAAAGAAACTGGCTTTTGACTTACTAGTTTGTGCTGTGTTGAAAACTTTCACACATAACAAGCACAGAGCTCAAGGAGTAGATGAAAATTAGAGCATACAGAGAGCAGTAGATTTTTTAATGGTTTTAAATTCAAATGTAAATGTGCTGAGTTTTGGCAACACATTCATGTGTTGTGTTAAGGTGTAGAAGGGCCTGGTTGAGTAGCCATGTTGAGCAGTCACTCTAAAAAAAAATGTTTTCCTTCCTAGTGTTCAGAATCAGAATTGCATTGCTGGCTTATTGTTATGTTGCTCATTGAGGGGTATTTCCAGTGGTACCTATACTAGTTTTTGGGCCATCTGAAATTCAAAATTTGGCACTAACAAACAAGATTTCTTGCTTTGAAGAGTTATCTCAGCTGGCTTTGTGCAACTAACAGATTTTAGATGTGCTTCTTTGCAGCTCTGGGAATGGGTAGACTCATAGAAAGGTTTAAGTTCATAGAATCATAGAATGGTCTAGGTTGGAAGAGACCTCAAAGATCATCCAGTTCCAACCCCCTGCCACAGGCAGGGACACCTCCCATTTGGAAAGAAGCTTTGAAGATCATCTAGTTAAACCCTCCTGCTATGGGCAGGGATATCTTTTTCAGATCATATTCATCAAAGCCCTGTCCAGCATGGCCTCAAACACTTGTGGAGAGGGAAATCTACAGCTTCTCTGGCCAATGTATTCTAGTGTATTACCTGTCAAGGTCCCTCTGGGTGGCAGCCCCTCCCTCTAGCACATCAGCTGCACCATTCAGTTTGGTCAAGCTGCAATAGGAAGACTATTTACCAGTAGGAGTGTGAGTTTTGTTGATCTGCTCACTTGAAGGTCATGGAGAAAGGATGCTTTCTGAACAGCTGCTGTCCAAAACCTCTACCTGGTTGTTTGTAGCTATTGGATTTGTGAGTGCTGATGTAGTATGTGGGATAATACCATTCAATTTTCTGAATTTCCCCTCCTGTTTACTAATATCTTTCTCTCTAAACTTTTATTCACATTCATCAGTGCTACTAAAGTATCTAAAATATGCTTGTGTATAATGATCAATGTGCAAAACTATCTTTCATCAAAAGTGTGTAACTACTAAATCAGCAGAACTGCAGCTTTGTATGGTTAGAGGTCAGTGGTATATAAGTGTTGGTTATTTCATAAGTATATATCAGAAAAGGGATAATAAATGCTTCTGAATAAATGTTTAACCTGAAATTATTAACCATGAAATAATTACTGTGCATATGCTTTACTTATTGAGCAAGGTAATTGGGAGGTACCCAGACTTGTTTAACACCTCATCCATACATTCAAAACTGTGTCTGAAAAAGCTGAGGAGAGCATGGAGTCCTGCTGTATTTAGCTGCCTTTTGCTTACAGTTCTATGTTCACACTCAATTGTGTGACATCAGCTTTTCAGTTTCTGATTTTTGAAACTTAGAATCATAGAATCAGTCAGGGTTGGAAGGGATGACTAGGATCATCTAGTTCCAACCCCCCTGCCATGGGCAGGGACACCCTACCCTAGATTAGGCTGCCCACAGCCTCATCCAGCCTGGCCTTAAACACTTCCAGGGATGTAGCCCCAACCACATCTCCCTGGGCAACCCGTTCCAGGGCCTCACCACTCTCATGGTGAAGAACTTCCTCCTCACATCCAATCTGAATCTCCCCACCTCCAGCTTTGCTCCATTCCCCCTAGTCCTGTCACTACCTGATACCCCCTTCAGATACTGGAAGGCCACAATAGGGTCACCTCAGAGCCTCCTCTTCTCAAAAACTGAACAGCCCAAACTCTTTCAGTGTGTCCTCATAGCAGAGGTGCTCCAGCCCTCTGATCATCTTTGTGGCCCTTCTCTGGACATGCTCCATCATGTCCACATCCCTCTTGTAATAGGGGCTCCAGAACTGGATGCAGTACTCCAGGTTGGGTCTCACCAGAGCGGAGTAGAGGGGGAGAATCACCTCCTTCTACCTGCTGGCCACACTTCTCTTGATGCAGCCCAGGATCTGGTTGGCCTTCTGGGCTGCAAGTACACACTCGTGGCTCATATTGAGCCTCTTGTACACCAGCACCCCCAAGTCTCTCTCGGCAGGGCTACTCTCCAGCCAGTCATTGCCCAGCCTGTCTTTCTGCTTAGGATTGCCTCAACCTAGATGCATGACCTTGTACTTGGTCTCGTTGAACCTCATGTGGTTGGCTTGTGCCCATTTCTCCAGCCTGTCCAGGTTCCTCTGGATGGCATCCCTGCCCTCCAGTTTGTCTGCTGTACCACATAGCTTGGTGTCATCAGCACACTTGCTGAGGGTGCACTCAATGCCTTTGTCCATGTCTCTCACAAAGATGTTGAACAAGACCGGTCCCAGGACTGATCCCTGAGGGACTCCACTTGTCACTGGCCTCCGCTTGGACATGGACCCATTGACAGCCACTCTCTGGATGCAGTCATCAAGCCAGTTCTTTATCCATCTGGTGGTCCACCCATCAAGCCCATGTTTCACCAGCTTGGAGACCAGGATGTGGTGCAGGACAGTGTCAAAAGCTGTTGCAAGGTATCAATTTAATTAGTGTTGATATCCGTGGATGGGGATCCTGGAGTCCCCCGGGTTCTTTGCGTACGCGGTTGGCAGGTACCAAATGCACGAGTTGCTCAAAACACCAGATAAACAGTTTAACAGTCAAAATTTAGGGAACAGAGAGCTTACATACAAACAGACCCCAGTTGTGCCTATAAACCCGCGGGGGCGCGAGGGGAAACAATGCTTCTTCCTGAGAGAAAGGGAAGAAGAAAGGACTGACTTATCCCGGATAGGAAGAGAGAAAGAGAAAGAGAGATGGGGGTTCTAGCCTTGCCACTTCTCTGTAAAGCTGCGATGCTGCTGCTGCCTTTTGGTGCCTGCACGTGGCTTGAACTCCTCACAGCACGACGGGAGAACGAAGAAGGACCTCTAACAGTCACGGGACCCCACCTAAATACCCTAGGGGTGTGTGAAACTGACCAATAGGTATCCAGCATTCTCTAACTGACCAAATGGTTCAAAATAGTCCCATGTATACGTGCAGCCCGAGGTCTCCCTGGGTGCTGGGGCCACGTGGTGTGCCCCCCGCCCCTCAACCCCTCCTGGACCTTGTACAGAAGGAGGAGGAGGAACCTAGGAACTGAACCAACTCTAAGGTGTTAATCACAACCATACTAGGACATACCACCCCATTGCCCCTTGGGCAGTTTCGTGCATCAGAGCGGGGATTCACACCCTAATACAGAGGCTTTGATACAGAACCCTAACTAAAACAAGGTCTGAGTCCAATCAGGTATTGTTCCACGTTGGTCATCCTCTCTGGATGTCCTCAGCGTCAAGTCTCCTGGAGAGGTCAAGCGTCCTTCTCCGTTATGGTCCAGTCTGATCCTTCAATGACTGGTCTGGTCTTTGGCGGGTCAGGTTCCATCCGGTGTCATGGTCCTGGTCCAGCTTGTACCTGTACAAGGCAAACAGGCCTTGGTGCACAGTGACTGGGCGGCTGGACTAATGGTCAAGAATGACCGCCGGTCGGGTCAGTGCCTCATGGCAGTGAGTCGGGCCCATTCCGGACCCGTGCAGGCTGGTTGGGTGTGGCAAGTAGCAGGGGTTGCAGCTGTGGTACAGGCAGATCCAGTGGTGGGCACGAGGGGAAACAACGCTTCTTCCTGAGAGAAAGGGAAGAAGAAAGGACTGACTTATCCCGGATAGGAAGAGAGAAGGAGAAAGAGAGAAGGGGGTTCTAGCCTTGCCACTTCTCTGTAAAGCTGCAATGCTGCTTCTGCCTTTTGGTGCCTGCACGTGGCTTGAACTCCTCATAGCATGACGGGAGAACTAAGAAGGACCTCTAACAGTCGCGGGACCCCACCTAAATACCCTAGGGGTGTGTGAAACTGACCAATAGGTATCCAGCATTCTCTTAACTGACCAAATGGTTCAAAATAGTCCCATGTATATGTGCAGCCTGTGGTCTCCCTGGGTCCTGGGGCCACGTGGTGTGCCCCCCTGCCCCTCAACCCCTCCCGGACCTTGTACAGAAGGGGGAGGAGGAACCCAGGAACTGAACCAACTCTAGGGTGTTAATCACACCCATACCAGGACAAATGCTTTGCTCAGATCCAGGTAAATTACATCAGTTGCTTGCCCCTCATCTATTAATGTTGTGACCTGTTCATAGAAGGCTACCAGGTTTGTCAGGCAGGATCTGCCCTTGGTGAAGCCATGCTGATTGGACCCAATCACCTCTTCACTATCCTTCTGTCTTAGTAGTGCCTCCAGGAGGATGTACTCCATGATCTTACCAGGCACAGAGGTGAGACTGACTGGCCTGTACTTCCCTAGCTCCTACTTCCTATCGTTTTTGAAAATGGGAGTTATGCTTCCCTTTTTCCAGTCAACCATATGGTATCTTGGTTTTGCATTTCTTAGATCTTCTTGAAGAGGAAGAATTGCTATGTGCCTGCATAGCAATTAAGCTTGTGCCTGTATTTTAAAAAGCAATATATGCATTTGTTCTTAGTGTATAAAATATACTGAGGACTCATTTCAGTTTTTATAGTAACCCTAGAAGGCATTTAGAAGAGACCAATTTGGTTTACAGTTACTATAAAGTGAATTTTACCCTTTAAACTGTGGTGGTAGGGTAAAATGGGCCCAAGACAAGCTCCTTCTCCCTCTTTCTGGGTGAACTGGGAAAGGTGGGAACAAGGCAAAGGTCTGCCAGAGACATGTTTAGAACTACCTTCCCTGTGTAGGGCCTCTTGCATCTGCCTGATTTGGTGAAATTTGGGAGGAGGCTATTCATGTTGGTTAATCACTTTACTTACTTGTCCAGTTGGCCAAATTGATGCTTGGGCAAATGATAAATATAAGTCACAATAGTAAAATGTGTTGCTTTTTGCTTGCTTTACCCTGGGGAAGCCGTGTGCTTACCTCCAGAAACCTGCTCTGCCTCAGTTCACCTGGACGAGCCAAAAAGCCTTGCCACAGCTTTGTGTAAGACATGCTTTGCTTGTGTCATCCAGATGAGCCACAAGAGCCAAGAGAGCAGCCATGCTTCAGTTTACCCCGGAAAGCCGAGTGTCTGTCATGCTGTGAGAGGACCCTGCCTAAAGCTGTAGTGGAGCCATGCACATTTGATCCTGCTGCTGCACAGAGCTGGTGTGCAGTGCCCGGGCTAAAGAAAGCCTGGAACTGGCCTTGGCTGAGCACTGTAAGGGAAACCAGCCACAGCCGCCGCTGTGTTGTGGTCAAAACTTCTGCAAACTATGGACCGAGAACGTCCCATGAAAGGAGCCTGCATCTGCCGCTCCATAAAGTGGCTCCAAGCAAGCCTTGCTGGAGCCCTAGACCCCGCAGCCAAGAGCACCTGTATGCAGGGAAGCTGCTGCTGCTTCCCCCTCCAGCGGCATTAAAGCCCCAAGCAGCTAAGCTGTGGTATCTCCCTAAACGTCCTCCAAGAATGAGCACACAGCTCCAGCTGGCTTGGTTCCATGCTGGCACCTTTGCTTAACTGGTGTAAGGACTCTGTATCTGGGATTATAAAAATTGCAGCCACAGAGCTTTCAAGTTCCAGTAATTGAGGACCAAATATATCTGTTGCATATTTCTTTGTGAAGGGTCTCTGTTTGTCTGCCACCTTGGGTGGGCAGCCGTGGAACCTGATGAATCTTCCCCTAGTGGACCAGCAGCACATTGCTGCGGAAACTTTCCAGTGTGGGTAGCTGTTTTCAAGTTGTATTGAAGTATTCTAAACTGTTCAATACTGCCTGTGTACTGTACCTATACATTGTAAAAATATCTTAACCACTGAACAAATGACTCTTTAATAAGTTTTGGCATGATTTTGTATTGCTAAATAATAATTTTTATTACTATCATGTCTGTCTTATTAAAATTAATAATTTATATTGTAACCTTTATTTTACTCATCTGTCTTTTATCACAAAATGGCAAGATGCAAGATGTGCAACTCTTCCAGTGAGGAGGAGCTAACATATATTCTTGTGCACCGATGGAGTAAGGCATTCTATTGTGCGTGTCCCATCGGTGTCAATGGGAGCACTCATATTTGAAAGTAAAGTATGTGCCTTGAAGTGTTTTACTGAATAAGAAGTGAGATTATTCCCACTCTTAAAGTCAAGCATGTGCTTGTCAGAACTGAATTAGGGAGTATCATAACTTTGTGGCATGCTTGTTCAGAAGGTGTTTTTGTAAGTTCCAGTTGAATTTGACCACCTCTGAGGTAGTTCAAGCTCTTCTATGTCATACCTTTCAATGGAATTAAAAAAAAAAAAAAAAGTAAGTAATTGAAGAATAACTTTAGGAGCCTTCCCTGTTTGGATGTGTTTTTATCACCAGATTTATTTTTTTCCATTGACTGTTTTAATAACTTCTTTTGTTTTTAATTTCCTATCTGTTTTTACTTTAACTGCTTGTTCTAGATATTTATCTTTTCTCTAGGCTGAGAGATGAGTTGAAGTTCTTTCTTGAGTTTCTTGAACAGTTCTGTATTTCTATAGGTATCTCTTCTGTGAAGGTGCTGCCTTACCTCTTCTCTACATTCCTCTCCCCTGACATAAGTCTTCAACCTGCCCGCTCTGGGCTGATGAGAGATTATTCTTGATGCCCTTTCTCTGTAGATACTGCTCTGCTGCTGTTGTCGTCCTTGCTGATCAATTTTCTGTCTCTTTTTTTTTTTTTAACTGAACTTTTTTTTTATGTTCTAAAAATGTTTGGGAGCAAAATGTGAGCTACAGACCTATGTTTCTTAGGAACATATTGTAAAGTCTTCCTACCAAACTCGTAGGCATGGTGTAGTCATCCCTGTTCTCTGTTGCAGCCAAGAGCCAGAATGCAGATGGATTCTACTCTAGTCAGCTTTTTGAATTGGACTTCCAAGACTGACTTAAAACACCAGCTTTAGTTAAAATGCCTTCTCAGAGTTCTCAGACTAGCCTTGAGAGTCACTTTTGATGATGCCAACTTGCACATAATGATGGACTCTGATTAAAGACCCTTCAAAGCTGTACAGCTTTGTTTTGCATAACAATGGCAAGGCACATCAGAGGACGTCCACTAGGTACAGTAAAAATTTTGCCTGATAAGATTGACTGTTGCCTGCTCTCCTTGGTTTTGGAGTAATTGCTCAGAACTGTTTAAAACAGTGGTGGAAATAGGTTCAAGTAGTAGGTGATTGCCTCAGTTGTGAGAGGTGAAATGGTAAGGCAATACACTTTAAAACAAAAGGCAATCGTGAAATGTTGAAATTTAGATTAATCTCAACCAATGGAGTTATTTTTGCCTATTTTGTGCCTGTGTGTGTCTTTTCCTGTTTCTTGGGCCAGCTAAATGAAACACACTCAGAAACAGATGTTCCTAGCGCTTACTATACAGCTTTCTTCTCTGAACACTTTCCCTTTGCATCACCAAAACTGCTCCCTGTGGGTTCCTCTCTGAAAGGATTGCTTTTCACTGCCCCCCCCCCACTCTTTTTTCTTGCTATGGTATCTTTTGTTAACTTAGAATCATCTAATCAGTCAGGGTTGGAAGGGACCACTAGGATATTATAGTTCCAACCCCCCTGCCATGGGCAGGGACACCTCACACTAGATCATGCTGTCTAGAGCCTCATCCAGCCTGGCCTTGAACACCACCTTCCTGGGCAACCCGTTCCAGTCTCTCACCATCCTCATCCTGAAGAACTTCTTCCTAACGTGCAGTCTGAATCTACCCATTTCTAGCTTTGTTCCATTCCGCCTAGTTCTATCACTACCTGACATCTGAGAAAGTCCCTCCCCAGCTTTCTTGTAGGCCCCCTTAACATACTGTAAGGCCACAATATGATCACCTCAGAGCCTTCTCCTCTCCAGACTGAACAGCCCCAGCTCCTTCGGTCTCTCCTCACAGGAGAGGTTCTCCAGCCCTCTGATCATCCTCCTGGCCCTTCTCTGAGCACTTTCCAGCACATTCATATCCCTCTTGTAACAGGGGCTCCAGTATTCCAGGGATCTCACCAGTGCAGAGTAGAGGGGGAGGATCACTTCTCTCTGTCTCTTGGCCACACTTCTCTTGATGCATTTAAGTCCATATATCTGTTTTGTACTTGAGATTGTTATAAATTCTCTGGGTCCAATCAAATCTAAATCAAATTTACTGGAAGGTTGGTATATAAAAGGCAAGCAAGCAGTACTGGGTGTGCTGGGGAGTCTCTGCTCCACCAGTGACACACACCACTACAAGTTTACTTTTGGTTTATATGTGCTGGTCTAATACATATCTATAAGCTATTCTAAGAAAAGGTGTATTTATTATAATTACTTCTGGAAATAGGCTGAGTCCTTCTATGCATATGCTGTGCTTTCTTATGGTCTTCATTTTCTCCCCTTTGGTGGTCTTGGGAGGAAGATAATAGTCTTCCTCAGGTGCCCTCTGGATGAATTTCTTCGGGGTGCATGCCTGGTTTTTACTTATTTTATCATTTAACACAGCAAGCCAGTTCCGGCGAGTTCTAGCCTATAGTTCGTCAGGTGTTTTACACAAGATATCAGGTTGTCTGCATTATATTTAACCACAACCTCCTATCTTTCAGTTCCATGCCTTATTAGGTCCCATTCTAGTTTCATTACACATCGTGTGCAAGACTTGTAGAGGAGGGTCAAAGTTCTTTGTACCTGTCATCTAGTATTAATCTGTATTTACACAAATCATAATGACATATCTCACAAGATTTAAGTCCATTGAAGTATGGCAAAGGTCCATTGAAGTAGAACATGGTAAGTATTATGATGAATTTCTTAAGTATAGTAGGATTGATTCCTAAATGTATTCTTCCTGTAAGTGGTGTCCAGTGGAGTATAAAGAAACTAAACCAGTTAGTTTGCAGTTAAAATAATAAAATAACACAATATGGAGAATGCTAATTCTGAATGTATTTAATATTAGTCCCATGAATCATTAATCTTATGCGTGGTAAAACCTGTAGGGTGTAGGAATTATGTGGTTGCCTTTCATTAGCGAACCTTACCTGGAACAGTCAGACTGAGGACTGAGTTCATATTGTCCCACCAAACTTCTTTCAAGACACAATTTGGGAATTGTTTTTTCTCTTCTATTGAGCTTAGAGGAATTTGGAAAAGAGGATTCTTGCTCCCATTTGAGTTAATGCTATATTATTTTATTGCAACATAGCCAGCAGCTGCTGCAGTGATGTACTGCAATTACTGTTTTGTTAATCAAAGTCCAATCTGTAAATTAGTCTGCTTAACATTAGGCAATCTTCATGGCTTTCTTTCCCCAGCCACTTTGATTTATTTTGTATTCTTTAAAAAATCCTTTCACTTATCTGTATCCTGTGCAAGAGTTCTTGCTGCCCAGTCCTTTTCGCTGTGAGGATTTAAGGTGAACTGCAGGTCTCTGTCTCAGCAGCCTGTTTTCAGCAGCAGCTCCAAGCAGACCTAGGGAGAAGCAGTAGTGGAGCACAGGTATATAATTAATTTGTTAGGGTTTCATCTGTTTTCCTTATAATCTGTGATGAGATTTTGTACTTGGTTGGCATAAAAAAGGGGACATAATCTTGCTTCCATCCAGTTACACTGGTAGTCTGTGTGCTGGAAGTGATTGGAACATATGTGTCCAAGTGTTGCTTTTGTAAGAGCGTAAAGAATTACACAGGAGGTGACTGCGGCTTATAGGGATGAAAGGCGGAATAGTCTAAATCACTCCAGTGGAGCCCCATGAATTTACAACAGATGAGGATTTGGTCTGTTTTAGAGCAGTTAAGGTTACACGTTCAGATGGTGACAGAGGTAATAAATGACCCCAGCCATTGCCACTGGGGTTGCCATAGACACAGCAGAAGCTGGCGGTGCACAGGCAGGATCGTTGCTGATGACACTGAGGTTACGATTCTGGAAGATAAGAGGAGCAGACATGGGAGAGCATGGGACAAAGAGTCACAGGTGTGCACAGAACTGAGTTTGAGATGGTTACTTGAAGAGAGCAGGAGAATGCATTTGGGAATTCATCAAAAGACAGATTTGAGAAGGAGCAGAACTGAACACTACTGACCTCAGACATCAGCCCAGTCATGCTTTAGAGTCACAAATGTACTAAAGAGACAAAAAGTGTTGAAATAAAACCGGAGCAGTATTGAAGGTGATAATGCTTAAAATGCTGAGGAGATGTGGTTTTAAATGGACAGACAGTGCAGAGGATGTGGAATTGAGCCCAGAGGGTAGCAGTCAATGGCTTGATGTCGAGCTGGAAATAGTGTCCCTCAGGGGTCTGTTTAATATCTTCATCAATGATACAGATAGTAGGATCAAATACACCCTCAGCAAGCTTGTGGTGCTCTTGATGTGATAGAGGGATGTCACCCAGAGGGGACTGTATGTGCTGGTGAAGCTCATAAGGTTCTACAAGGACAAGTGCAAGGTCTTGCATATGGGCATCAGGACAATTCTTGTTATCAATACAGAGTGAGGGATGATGTGATAGCAAGCAGCCCTGAAAAAACAAAGATTTTGGAGGTACTGGCAAATGAGCAGCTGGACATGAGCCAGAAGTGTGCATTTGCAGCCCAGAAGGCCAGCTACATCCTGGGTTGCATCAGAAGTGTGGCCTACAAACTGGGAGATGATTCTGCTCTGCTCTGGTGAGTGCTCAGCTAGACAACTGTGTCCAGCTCTGGGGTCTTCAGTACAAGAGAGATGTGGACCTGCTGGAGAAGATCCAGAGCAGGGACACTGTATTGGGTTTAAGCTAGCTATCCCTGAGCCCAAAAGCCCAATAAATACTCAGTCCGATTTGGAAGTAAAAAAGGTATAAAACTTTAAAAATAAATAGGAGGAAAAAGGGGTTTTTTACAGAAGGTGTGAGAAAAGGGGAACCAGAACGCAGGGTAGGGGGAATAAGGAAAAATAACAGAAGTTGGGGAGAAAGGGAAAAAAGGGAAACAAATACAACCTGTGGAAGGCAACTGACTCCAAAGGCTGAGATGGATGGTATTGATGTTGGATGAAGGCAGGTTATAGGAATTTGATGGTGAAAAGCAGTTAGTCCAAGTTCCACATAAAAATGGTGGTACTCTCCACGTGCTGGCAGAGGAGCACATGGTGATCTGGCAGCAGAGAACAGCAGAGTAGTTACTCCAGGCAAGAAGGGCCAAAGAGAGAGAGAAGACAAGCTGTCTCCCCCTTTTTGTAGCAAGGTCCTAGCAGGAAGTGGGAGTGGCTAACCATGACACTTGGGAAAAGGTCAGACCACCCCCTGGGAGGAGTCAGAGGGTTCCCAGGTGGGCTTAACCCTTTACATTCCACCCCTTGGTTAGACCACTGCCACTTTCCTGCAAACAGATCTCCTCATCAGGTGTGTCCATGATGTGTGATGTGTATAAAAAAGTCCTTGGTGTGAGTCCTTTTTTAGTCCTGGCGATACTCCAAAGCAATGGGTCTCTCCTAGGCACGTTGGTGTAAGCAGAGCAGGAATCAGGGAACAGGAACAATTCTTCAGGGAAGCACAGGAACAGTTTCTTGCTGTGTGACATCAGGGAAACAGATGCAGGTGAGATGATGTGGTCTTNCCTTGGTTAGACCACTGCCACTTTCCTGCAAACAGATCTCCTCATCAGGTGTGTCCATGATGTGTGATGTGTATAAAAAAGTCCTTGGTGTGAGTCCTTTTTTAGTCCTGGCGATACTCCAAAGCAATGGGTCTCTCCTGGGCACGTTGGTGTAAGCAGAGCAGGAATCAGGGAACAGGAACAATTCTTCAGGGAAGCACAGGAACAGTTTCTTGCTGTGTGACATCAGGGAAACAGATGCAGGTGAGATGATGTGGTCTTCTCCAGATTCTGCGGTAGCTGTGGGTTCTGTTGGACACCTGTTGGTACTGAGGTAGCTGCGAAAAAAGAACAACAAAAAGAAACTATTATATAAGAACTATATTACAGAGAGCTGCTTTCTGACTTGGGTTTTAACCCTTCTTGGCCAGAGTGAGGTTTCTCTGGAGAACACAATGAATGTCACCACTCTCAAGCATGACCCAATATGTGTGACCAGGGCCTTCTGTGAAGACCACGCCTCTTACGGGTTTTCCCCCACCAGGAGCAGGAGTAACCCACCTGGTTTTCCCCAGAGATTTATTTCACAGACCATGGGAACCTCATCTCCCTCAACTATAGGCAATAGGGCAGACTGGGCAGGACCAACCAGCCTGGTTGACTGACCCGCTGTTGTTCACCAGCCAGGTGGCCTCAGCTAGGTGTCTTTCCCGGTTCTTGAAGTTGCCACCTCCAATAGCTTTCAGGATGGTTTTAAGTCGGCCATTGTGGCATTCAACCTTCCCTGCAGCTTATGCATGGTATGGGATATGGAAAACCCACTCAATTCCATGCTCTTTTGCCCAGTTGCCTACCAGGTTGTTCTTGAAATGGGTCCCATTGTCTGACTCAATTCTCTCTGGGGTACCATGTCTCCACAGAATATGCCCCTCCAGGCCCAGAATGGTGTTATGGGCCATGGCATGAGGTACTGGGTAGGTTTGTAGCCACCCAGTGCTTGCCTCTACTATGGTCAAAACATACTGCTTGCCAATATGAGAACGAGGCAGAGTGATGTGATCTATGGGTGGACAACTCGCTGGATAAGGAATTGGCTGGATGGTCGCACACAGAGAGGGGTGATCAATGGTACAATGTCCATCTGGAGACCAGTGACAAGTGGCATCCCTCAGGGGTCAGTGCTGGGACCAGTGCTGTTTAACATCTTTGTCAGTGACATGGACAGAGGAATTGCGTGCACCCTCAGCAAGTTTGCAGATGACACGAAGCTGTGTGGCACAGTTGACTTGCTGGAGGGGAGGGATGCCATCCAGAGGGACCTGGACAGGCTGGAGAGGTGGGCCCAGGCTAACCTCATGAAATTTAATAAGGCCAAGTGTAAGGTCCTGCACCTGGGTCGCTGCAATCCCAAACACAAATACAGGCTGGATGATGAGTGACTGGAGAGCAGCTCTGAGGAAAAGGACCTGGGGGTCTGGGTGGATGAGAAGCTCAACATGAGCCTGCAGTGTGCACACGTGGCTCAGACAGCCAACCGTGTCCTGGGCTGCATTAAGAGAAGCATTACCAGCAGGGCAAGGGAGGTGATTCTCCCCCTTTAGTCTGCTCTTGTCAGACCCCACCTGGAGTACTGTGTGCAGTTCTGGAGCCCCCAGCACAAGAAGGACATGGAACTGTTGGA
>VWZI01017649.1:0-20245 GCA_013396835.1 Psilopogon haemacephalus | reverse complement strand
AGGGGGAATGGGTTCAAATTGGCGGAGGGTAGCTTTGAACGGGATGTTAGGAAGAAATTCTTCACAGTGAGGGAGGTGAGGCACTGGAACAGGTTGCCCAGGGAGGTTGTGTCTGCTCCCTCCCTGGATGTGTTCAAGGCCAGGCTGGATGAAGTCTTGCGTGACCCGATCTAGTGGGAGGTGTCCCTGCCTGTGGCGGGGGGTTGGAACTGGATGATCTTTGAGGTCTCTTCCAACCTAAAGCATTCTATGATTCTATGATCTGCCAGGCCTCCCCATACTTGTGCTCGGACCACCTCCCTCCATACCACAAAGGTTTCATGCACTTGGCCTGTTTTATGGCAGCGCAGATGTCACACTCATGCATGACCTGTGCTATGACAGCCATGAGTATATCCACTGACCTGTCCCTAGCCCACTGCTACGTACCATCTCTCCCTTGGTGACCATAAGAGTCATGGGCCCATCGTGCTAGTAAAAGTTCACCTTTGTGCTTCCAGTCCAAGTCTATCTGGGATATCTTGGCAGCTCGGTCAGCTTGGTGGTTGTGGTGTTCCTCTTCAGTGGCTCTGCTTCTTGGGACATGGTGCTTATGTGTCGGATCTTCATGGGCAACTTGTCCAGGCAGGCAGAAATGTCTTGCCAGAGGTCAGCAGCCCAAATAGGCTTGCCTTTCCTCTGCTAGTCATTTTGCTTCTACTCCTTCAGCCACCCACATAGGGCATTTGCCACCATCCACGAGTCAGTGTAGGTGTAAAGCACTGGCCACTGTTCTCACTCTGCCAGGTCTAGGGCTAGCTGGATCGCTTTTACCTTGGCATATTGGCTGGACTCGCCCTCCCCATCTCGTGCCTCTGCAACCCTGCATGTAGGGTGCCAGACAGCAGCCTTCCATCTCCGCTTACTGCCCACAAGATTGCAGGATCCATCTGTGAACAGGGCATACTTCTTCTTGTCCTCAGGAAGGTCATTGTATGGAGGAGCTTCTTCAGCCCGGGCCACTGAGTTCTCTTCTGGGGGCATTCCAAAGTCAGTGCCCTGTGGCCAGTTGGTGATGACCTCGACTATGCCAGGGTGATCAAAGCTTCCCATCCTAGCCCCCTGGGTTATCAGAGCAGTCCATTTGCTCCAAGTGGCATCTGTGGCATGGTGTGGAGTGGAGCCCTTCCCTTTAAACATCCACATTAAAACAGGGAGCCTGGGAGCTAGAAGTTGCAGCTCAGTCCCAATTACCTCAGAAGCCTTACCTTGAAGGCTTCTTACCTTACCCAATTACCTTGAACTCCCTCATAGGCGGCAAGGATTTCCTTCTCTGTGGGGGTGTAGTTGGCTTCAGAGCCTTTGTAAGCTTTGCTCCAAAACCCGAGTGTGCAGCCTCATGTCTCTCCTGGAGCTCTCTGCCACAAGCTCCAGCTGGGTCCATTCTCACCAGCAGCAGTGTAGAGGATGTTCTTAATCTCTGGGCCAGTTTGAACTGGGCCCAAGGCCATAGCATGGACCACTTCTTGCTTTATCTGGTCCAATGCCACCTGCTGTTCAGGTCACCACCACAAAGTTGTTTCTTTTCTGGGTTACATTGAATAGGGGTTTCACGATCTGACTATACCCGGGAATGTGCATTTTCCAAAAGCCCACAAACCCCAAGAAGGATTGTGTCTCCTTCTTGTTGGTGGGCTCCACCATAGTGGCCACCTTATTGACCACCTCCATGGGAACATGGCGGCAGCCATCTTGCCATCAAATTCCCAGGAACTGTATTTATCTGTCAGGTCCCTTCACTTTGCTTCTAATAGCAAAGCTGGCCTCTAACAGAATGTTGATGATCTTCTCACCTTCCTTGAAGACCTCCTCTGCTGTCTCGCCCCACACAACAATGTCATCGATGAATTGCAAGTGCTCAGGAGCTCCACCCTTCTCCAGCACAGTGTGAATTATACTGTGACAGATGCTCAAGCTGTGTTTCCAACCCACTGGGACTTGTTTCCAGTGATACTGGACTCCCCTCCAGGTGAAAGCAAATTGCTGATTGCGTTCTTCTACAGTGGGATTGGAGAAGAATGCATTAGCAATGTCAGTGGTGGCATACCATTTTGCCTTTTTGGATTCCAGTTTGTACTGTAGCTCCAGCATATCTGGCACAGCGGCACTGAACGGTGGAGTGACTTCATTCAGGCCTCTGAAGTCCACTGTAAGCCTCCACTCACTGTTCTCCTTCTGCACTGTTCAGATGGGGCTGTTGAAGGGGGAGTGAGTCTTGCCGATGACATCCTGTTTCACCAGCTGGTGAATCAGTTGTAGTATGGGCAGCAGAGAGTCTCTGTTAGTCCAGTATTGCTTTCTGTCTACCACACGAGAAGCAATTGGTAACTGTACATCTTGCACCTTGTGTTTTCCAAATGCAGAAGGTTCATCCAAAAGGCCAGGCATGATAGACAGCTGTTCTTTATCTGCAGTCTCTACAGCTGCTATCCCATACGCCCACTTGTATCCTTTTGAGTCTTTGAAGTAACACTCCCACAGAAAGTCTGTACCAAGTATGCAAGGTGCATCAGGACCAGTCACTATGGGGTGTTTCTCCTATGCATTCCTGGTGAGGCTAATCTCAGCCTGCAGCACAGTCAAATCTTATGAACCCCCTGTAACCCCTGATATTGTTATGGACTTTGACCCTCTTTGGCTGGAGGGTATCAGGGTGCATTGAGCATCTGTGTGCATCAGAGCCCTATACCCTCCGAGGTGCATCTGTGTGCATCAGAGCCCTATACCCTCCGAGGTGCCAGGCCATTTCACAAACACATCCCAGTACACCTGGTTATTCCTGCTCTCCGCCTGGCTGGAGACAGGGCACCTCTAATGCTGGAGGTGGTTCCCACAGGACATACACAGGCTTGAGCCATTTTTATCACCACCCCTCGGTCTAGGGGCTTGCCCTCTGGACACTGGAGCCAACCCCCTCCTGGAGTTATTCCCATTACCTGCACCCTGCAGCTCCTTGACTCTGGCCCACAGGGCTGAAGTGGGCTGGCCATGCCATCTGTCCATGTTCTCACCATCGTGACCCAGGGTCTTACACAGTGAACCCCTGGATGTTCCCTTCTGGGCTTAGGCTGGCCTTCTACAATGAGGAGGGGTAGGGGCATGGCAATGTGTGTTCCTAACAGCTGACACCTGAACCCACTCAGAGGGTGAGGGGCAAG
Organism: Psilopogon haemacephalus; assembly: GCA_013396835.1. Taxonomy (NCBI): domain Eukaryota; kingdom Metazoa; phylum Chordata; class Aves; order Piciformes; family Megalaimidae; genus Psilopogon; species Psilopogon haemacephalus. The sequence continues at coordinate 17,048 of VWZI01017649.1, read as the reverse complement.
CTTCCTCCCCTCTCCTGACCTCAGAGACAGTGGATTTGAGCTCATCCATTTTTCTAGTGAAGGTTTGTACAGCTGGTACTCGGGCTTTTCTTGTCACACTGTCCTGAAACTGTCTGAGGTCACCTACAACCTCTGTTATGGTTGGGAGATTATTAAAGTCCCTCCCCAGTAGCAGCCCTCCCAGTGTGTGCGAATAATCAGGGGGTGCGCCTTGGGCCAGCCTCTTTAAGAGATCTGGCTTAATTTTAATGTCATCAGGGTCCACAGGCAGTTGGCCATTCCCATAGATTATTTCCTGGACTGCCATCTGCCTTAGGCATGTGATCGCCTGTTCCATGTTAGTCCATTTAAAGGGATGGTACACCATGTCTTCCTTTGTGGGGTACCTGCACCTTATGGCTGTGAGAAGCCTAGCCCAAAGTGAGTGGGTCCCATCCAGCCTCCCCAGTTCTTTATCCACCCCACCATCCCTCGACAAGGACCCCAGTTGTTTTGCCTCCCTCTGGTCCAGTTCCACCATCTCTGCCCCCGCATCCCAGCAGTGCAGGAGCCAAGCCAGCAGAGACTGGCCATTTGCCTGTGTATAGTCCTGTCAAGTGTGTCTGATCTCTTTGTGTGGAATGCTCACTATGGTTATGAAATCAGAGTCATTATTCTTGCTTTGCTGTGTGGTACTTGTCCCTGCTGATCTGACATCTGTAGAATCCGATGCATGGACTTCCATTTTTCTTGTTGTGATGGGGGCAACGGAAAAGCTCTGCGGAAGGTTTGCGCTGCCATTTGCTGTGGCGGGCGGGGTTGCACTGCTGCCACTGGCTAGATCAGGCATGCTGCAATTGGCGTTGGCCATGTCCCCTCCGACTGCATGCACAGTGGCACCAACCGCACTGGTGCTGACATTGGCCATGACCCCTCTGTCCACATGCGTTCTGGCAGCGGCCACTCTGCCACCGGGTCTTTGCTGCGCTGAGTCAGTTCTCTTGGTGCCGGCTGGTCCACTGCCGATTGATCTGCCATTTCTGCCGGGTGAGTCACGTGGGGCTTGAGCTCCCTCTCCAGTGGCAGCATTGAAAGGGCACATGCAATTATAACAGCAGCTTCCCTGTACCCCTTTCATTATTACTTTTAAATTTTTTTAAATGGCAACTACATGTGACTTCCATGTGGTTCACATGGAATACCCCCTGCCTGTACTACATTTACACACAATGAAAATACAGCTACCGGGTACCATCCATCATATACTGTGCCTCTAGGCTCAGCAACATAGCATATATGGTCAGAATGATTCCAGGTGTCAGATGCGTTTGCAGCCCCCGTAAAGTTTCCCACATATGCATACATCCTGACTGGTAAACCTTTACAATATTCTAATATCATATAAATTATTAACCATACTACATGGCATGTAATAAATTTACATGCCCACGTCCAAAACAACCACCCAAAAGCTTGAATAAGTAAAACCTTGACCACATCCATTTTTATACTTTCAAATCCCATCAGGAAAAAAATTAAAATATTAGCCCCATGTTGAAAAGGCGTCAATTAATTTGTATTGGGTTTAAGCTAGCTACTGCTGAGCCCAAAAGCCTAATAAATACTCAGTCTGATTTGGAAGTATAGAATCATAGAATGATTTAGGTTGGAAGAGACCTCAAAGTTAATCCAGTTCCTACCCCCCGCCATAGGCAGGGACACCCCCAATAGATCAGGTCACTCAAGACCTCATCCAGCCTGGCCTTGAACACATCCAGGGAGGGAGCAGACACAACTCCCTGGGCAACCCGTTCCAGTGTCTCACCACCCTCATTGTGAAGAACTTCCTCCTAGCATTCCATTTAAATCTCCCCTCTGCCAGTTTGAACCCATTACAAGTAAAAAATGTATAAAATTTTAACAGTATATAGGATGGAAAAGGGTTTTTCTACAGACAGTGAGAGAAAAGAGGAACTAGAATGCAGGGTTGGAGGAATGAGGGAAAATTACAGAAGCTGGGGAGAAAGGGAAAATAAAAAATACAAATATAACCTGTGGAAGGCAATTGAGTCCAAAGGCTGAGATGGATGGTATTGATGTTGGATGAAGGCAGGTTATAGGAATTTGATGGTGAAAAGCAGTTAGTCCAAGTTCCACATAAAAATGGTGGTACTCTCCACGTGCTGGCAGAGGAGCACATGGTGATCTGGCAGCAGAGAACAGCAGAGTAGTTACTCCAGGCAAGAAGGGCCAAAGAGAGAGAGAAGACAAGCTGTCTCCCCCTTTTTATAGCAAGGTCCTAGCAGGAAGTGGGAGTGGCTAACCATGACACTTGGGAAAAGGTCAGACCACCCCTTGGGAGGAGTCAGAGGGTTCCCAGGTGGGCTTAACTCTTTGCAGACACCAAACTGATGAGAGCACAGGGGCATCTTTTCTGTGAAGACAGACTGAGAGGCTTGGGGCTGTTCTGCTTGGAGAAGCCTGTGGGAGACCTTATAGTGGCCTTCCAATACCTGAAGAGATCCTACAGGAAAGCTGGGGAACTGTTTGCAAGAACACCTAGCAATAGGGCAAGGGGCAATGGTTTGAGACTAGAGTGGGGTAGATTTAGGTTTGAATTAGGAGGAAGTGATTTACTATGAGCCTGGTAGAACACTGGAAGAGTTTACTGAGGGAGGTGTTGGAGGCTGAATCCCTGGAAACATTTAAGGTCAGTCTTGGTGGAGTTCTGAGCAATCTGATCATATCGGGACGTCTCAGTTTACTGCAGGGGGGTTGACCTACATGACATCTAAGGGTTCCTTTGAGTCCAGTGGGTTCTATGATTCTATATAGTGCTGGAATCTGAGTGATGGAAGCTTAAACAGTGTTACTTGGGCTAAATGACTGCTCCTTAAAAGTGCATCAGCTCAATTAGGAGTTTTTTTGACTCACCAACAATGGCACAAATGCTTACTTACATACTGTTTGTGAGTTCTTGTAGTATCTTGGAGTAAATTTAATTTATATGTAGGTCTGGAGCCACCTAGCCTATAGAGACTATGTGGTCCTTGCCTCCTGACATATGGTGGTCTAGTTCATGTGACAGATGGAGTCTATCTGCATTTTAAGATTCACATATTAGTTCCGTGTGTTCTGCTTTATTTATATAGTTCCTGATTCAAAATATTGATGAAAGCATATAATCTTCCTTAAGATATGAGTGCATCCTAAAATTCATGTTGCTGTGAAGGAGGGAGGTAAAGAACAGAAGAGTATTGATGATCTAATCTGAGTAAAGGTTGGTGCCTTTCAGCTATGTGCCATCCCAGTTTGCACAGCTAATTCGGTTTTGTTCTTCATATGGAAGACAGTTTGATACTTCCAGAGGATGCATGTTTGAGGAGAACGTCATTAGAAATGCTTTGTTTACAAAGTGTTGAGAAACAGTAGCAGTTTGTTGCTGCACAAAGGAATCGTTTGTGCTGGGCTATGCATTACAGTTCTCTGTTGAATAAGCATATATTAGCTTTTGGCATATACATGTAATTATGGAAATGATAAAATTAAAAAATAATTTCAAGTTCTAAATTATGCATCCAAGGCAAAGAGAAATGTGAAAGGCACTGATTGTTGCTTTTTGTTCTGTTTGCAGTCAATGAACAGGCAGGGCCACGGCTCCACCTACTGGAGTTCAGAACCACCGGCCAGAGTGGCTCTTTCTTCTGCACTCCATCAGACTTGTGTGAGTAACTGCTTGGCTGAAGCCAAAATAAAACATCTTAGAGGTCTTTTCCAATCTGGTTAATTCTGTGATTCTGAATTGGAGTAGATCTCCCTGGATATATTGGTGTCTTATTTTGACAGTTTTACCTGTTTTAATGTTTGTTTGTTTGTTTTAATGATTGTTTTTTTGGGTCTCCCCCCTTTTTTTCCTTTTTTTCCTTCTTTTCTGCTACTACACTTACTGTCTCAAAGTTGAGCAATTTGTTTGTTTCGACAAGATGCAGTAATATATAAGATACAGAGCTTGTTTCATAGTTGTTTCTTTGTAGGCAAGATAAAGCCTGATATTATTTAGTTGGATGATTCTTCTAAAGATCTATATGGAAAGAGAAACATCCAAGTATAAAACTTGGCCTCTTTGATTTATCTGGTAATGAAATAATACATTGAGATATTTTGGATATAAATCTCTGTGTGTGACAACATCTTGGTTCAGACAAATGTAAAAGNTTTTCCTTCTTTTCTGCTACTACACTTACTGTCTCAAAGTTGAGCAATTTGTTTGTTTCGACAAGATGCAGTAATATATAAGATACAGAGCTTGTTTCATAGTTGTTTCTTTGTAGGCAAGATAAAGCCTGATATTATTTAGTTGGATGATTCTTCTAAAGATCTATATGGAAAGAGAAACATCCAAGTATAAAACTTGGCCTCTTTGATTTATCTGGTAATGAAATAATACATTGAGATATTTTGGATATAAATCTGTGTGTGACAACATCTTGGTTCAGACAAATGTAAAAGGAAACTATTTCCATTTGGTTAACTTCAAAAATTGCTGATAAGATGGGAAATGTGGTATTTGCTCTTTGTCTGTTTCCCATTTGATTTGGTTTTAGCACAGGAATGGTGAGCTGTGGCCAAACTCTTGAGGAATAGCAGACCCAGAAATAATCCTCCATTCCTCTGCAGTTCAGTGGTTTCAGAACAGTTTACTTGCTTTCCTTCAGTATATGAGTATAATCCCAGGTGGAAAAATATGTGTCAAAAGTCCTCAGCATAAAAAGCAGAGTCTGAATGCCACTCTACTGCAGTTCCTACTGCAGAACTGAGTAAACTGCAGAACTGGATTTTAGAATTAAGAAGAGGTATAAAGTGTTTGGTTTGTGTGTTTGACCAAGGATCAGGCCACTTTTTGATTGTTCGCATTATGTGATGATGCAGGATATATTTTGTCCTAAACAAGGAGCCTGATGTAATGATCTGTTGTCCTGTTTGAATTTCGAAGAACATGGGGAATGGTGCAGTGCTATTGCAAAGATGTCTTTCTCTCATGTTTTCTGTTTCCTCCATAGCAGCTTTAAAAAATTATGCCAGTAGGGGTGAGGATGTTAGATACAGAAAATTAAAGTAATTTTAGAGTTTATATAGCTGAACTAAATTTCACTTCATCAGGGTTACTGCCATAAAGTGGTAAGCAAAAGCAGTTACACTTAATGTGGAGAGTGAAAGGAAATGCCTCTCATTTAGCTCATAATGGGACATAGGTGTCCATTCATAACTCATCTGCAATATGGAAAAGAATAAATGAAAATTTATTGTTTCATTTGAATGTGAGGATATTAATACCTTTAGGTTGCTGCCAGTAATCTGACAAATGCAATGGCACACTTTGGATAGAAACAAGGGCACTTTGTTCCAGGCCAGTGCAAGCGTAAGGCCTGTGCAGGGTGAAGGACCAAAAGCAAAAGACCAAAAAGGCCCATCACCCTTGCAGTAACTCCTTTTTTTACTATCATATGAACAACATATTAACATAATCCAGGTGAGTACAGCTCAGTCTTTAATAGGCATCATGTCTTACTTTTCCTCTGGGCCAGGTGTCCCACTATCTTTCCTCCCCTGTGAGAGGCATCCTGAAGATGTGGGAACGAAGGTCAAGTGCTATCACTGTTCATTATTTTTCTCTTACACCAGATTCCTGCATTTAGGTACTTTTAAAAAAATATATTTTGTGGCAAGTAGAGTTGTCACTGCAACTCAGTGCTAAACATTGGCACTTTTACATGCAAAATGTGTGTATGTATATATAATGAACAGCGTATGCAAATCAGATAAAGAATATTAACAAAATATTCACAATTTTCAGAGTATTTCAAATATATGTAGAATCATAGAATGGTTTAGGTTGGAAGGGACATCAAAGATCATCTAGTTCCAACCCCCTGCCATAGGCAGGGACACCTCCCACTAGAACAGGTCGGTCAAGGACTCATCCAACCTGGCCTTGAACAGCTCCAGGGAGGGAGCACCCACAACCTCTCTGGGAAACCTGTTCTAATGTCTCACCACCCTCACTGGAAAGAACTTCCTCCTAACATCCTGTTTCAATCTCCCCTGTTCCAGTTTAAACCCATTATACCTCTTCCTGTCATTACAAGACCTTGTAAATAGTTACTTCCCAACCTTCCTGTAGCCCCTTTCAGATACTGGAAGGCCTCCTCAAAGCCTTCTCTTCTCCAGGCTGAAGGGCCTGTCTTCATATTAGAGGTGCTCGAGCCCTCTGAACATCTTTGTAGTCCTCCTCTGCACTCGCCCCAACAGTTCCCTATCTTTCTTATGTTGGGGGCTCCAGAACTGCACACAGTACTCCAGGTGGGGTCTGATGAGAGCAGGGTAAAGGGGGAGAATCACCTCCCTTGTCCTTCTGGCTCTTGCTGCAGCCCAGGACACAGTTGCTGTCTGGGCTGTGTGCACACTGTTGGCTCATGCTGAGCTTTTCATCAACCCAGACCCCCAGGTCCTTTTCTCAGGACTGGTTTCTAGCCATTCGTCACCAAGCCTGTATTTGTGCTTGGGATTGCAGAGACCCAGGTGCAGGACCTTACACTTGTCCTTGTTGAATTTCATGAGGTTGGCCTGGGCCCACCTCTCCATCCTGTCCAGGTCCCTCTGGATGGTGTCCTTGACCTCTAGGAAGTCAACTATGCCACACAGCTTGGTGTCATCTGTGAACTTGATGAAGGTGTACTCAGTTCCTCTGTTCATTTCACTGACAAAGATGTTTAACAGCACTGGTCCCAGCACTTATCCCTGAAGGACACTACTTGTCACTGGTCTCCAGGTGGACATTGTGCCATTGATCACCACTCTGTGCATGTGACCATTCAGCCAATTCCTTATCCAGCGAGTGCTCCACCCATCCAGTTCATACCTTTCCAGTTTGGTGACCTGGGTGTCATGTGGGACAGAGTCAAATGCCTTACACAGGTCCAGGTAGATGATATCAGTTGCCCTTCACATGTCCACTGTTGCTGTGACTTCATCATAAAAAGCCACCAGATTCGTCAAGCATGATTAGCTCTTGGTGAAGCCGTGCTGGTTTCTACCAATCACCTCTTCTTGGTTTTCCCTTTGCCTCAGCAGAGCCTTCAAGAGGATCTGCTCCATGAGCTTGCCAGGCACAGAGGTGAGACTGCCTGGTCTGTAGTTCCCAGGGTCATCCTTTTTTCCCTTCTTGAAGATGGGCTTTATGTTTGCTCTTTTCCAGTCAGCAGGAACTTCACCGGTCTGCCATGACCTTTCACATAGTCTGTACAGTAGTTTAGCAACTTCATCTAACAGTTCCTTCAGGACCCATGGGTGGATCTTGTCAGGTGAGGTGAGGACTAGGTCCAGCACAGCACCTTTTCTTGTGGGTTCCTCTACCACCTGAAACAGGAAGTTATCATCAACACATTCCAGGAACCTCTTTGATTGCTGGTGCTGTGCTGTCCTTGCAACAGATGTCAGGGTGTTTGACATACCCCATGAAGGCCAGGGCCTGTGAGCATGAAGCTTCCCCTATTTGTTTGTAAAGGGCCTCATCTGCTTCACCTTCCTGATCAGGAGGTCTGTAGCAGACTCCTACTCTGATGTCCCCTTCCTGTGCCTTCCCTTTAACCTTCACCTATATGCTCTCTGTTTTGGTGTTGGACATCCCCAGGTTGAGCTCCGTGGATTCCAGTTTATCATTGATTTAGATGGCAACACCCTCTCCCTTTTTCCCTGCCTGTTCCTCCTGAAGAGTCTTTAACCATCTATCCCTATGCTCCAATCATGAGATCCATCCCACCATGTCTCAGTGATGCTGATGACATCATAACCTTGCACATATTTGCAGTTCTTCCTGTTTGTTTCCCATGCTCCTTGCGTTAGTGTAGAGACATTTCAGTTGTGCTTCTATTGGAGCTGAGTTACTAACTGATTTGACCTTACCCTGTTCTTTGGATACTCTTTTCTCAGTCTGTACTTTGACCCTAGGGTCAGATCCCACCTGTCCATGCTCAGACACCTCTGTAGCTATCAGCCTGTCTCTACCCCTCATGTCACCACTACCACATGGATTACCGCATGGCGTTTCCCTGTTGGCAGCTACTACCTGAAGTGGATCTGGCTCATTCTTTGCAGGAATGCTGCAAAGAATCATTCCTGTAAGCACATGTGCATGAATGTACACATGATCTGCGTGTTTCAACAAATGTCCTCAGCCAGCTGTTGTGGACCTAGAGAGAGCAGTATGTAATTATGATTTCATATTTTATGGGTGGGATTTTTTGCTGCTTAGACAATAGAAGGTCACTTAACTCTGTTATTATTTAGGCACAGCCTTTGTGTTTCTAGTGAAAGTCACCATATGTGCTCTTTGCTCAGTTTTCTGCTTCCTCAGAGAACTTCATAATTGCAAACCAGGATGGCTCCTTCTGTAGAGAACTGACAGTTAAGGTGTGGGCAGGAGAGAATGATAGGAGCAGATGTTTTGTCTGAGCGTGTAATGCCTGTAACAATTTAATGTATCCTCCTACTCTTTTGATAACCTACTGCAGCTGTAAAACTGCATTCTAAAATCTTTTTCTGGCAGTTACAACATCTTCTTAAAACACAAGCAAGAACCCTCGCAATCTCTGAATAAGACTGTTCTCTGTGTGTATGTGTGTCTACACATTCCGGCATGCCTACATGTTCATGAAAGTGAAAAAACCCAAACCAGCCCAACAGGGTTGAAAAAGTTGCTGTGAGAACCCAGAGAGGTTTGTGTGAGGATGGAGAGAGTTGCCTGTGGTTTTCAGTAAGCCGAGTTGTGGAAAGGTGAGCAAACTGGGATAACGTGAACCTCTGTGTGAATGCACAGAGCCTCAGCTTTTCTGTGCTGCTGCTGCTTTGCTTTTACAGTGCTTTGATTGCAAACCACCTTATGTGTGACTGAAGCAGAACGACGTGTGTGCATCTGATTGGTGGATGTGAAGTTGTTCTGAGAATCTCTGTGTCTGTCACCTCACTTCTGTCCCAGTCAGGGTTTCAGCTGCAGGAGCTGAATACTGTCTAGGCTGGCTTTTAGCTTGTCATGAGATCACTAATAACTTAGGCATCAGTAACCATTCCCAAGCTGTTTCTCCTTACTTAAACTACAAAACTATTTATTGATTCCTGGAGCTTGTAAATGTTGTGGGTACATGATAGTACATGTTCAGACTGGAGCTGTACCAGCTTATTAAATGCCAAGTTAGCAGCATAGTCTCTGAAGTTGCTTGTTGCCCTTTCTTTCACAGTGTTATGGCATATATGTAGTTTTAATATTCCTTAAATGTTCCGTTCCTATTTCTGTTTCTCTATATATATGTATGTGTATAGACTGCATAAATATTTATAGATATTTGTTGTAGCTGTGTAACACTCATTAAATTGCTCATTAGATGAGTGAGTTTGGTTTTGCACTTGACATGCTAACCTGATGACCTGATTTTTAGTGTGATGAACACTTGAAGCTCATGAAGCTGCAATTGGGCATTATACTGGCAGACTCTTGTTCATGTTTTTATTGACCCTCTGTGGTCCTGTCTCTCACAGTTTATTACAGGGAGTAAAACACCAAAATGGAATTGGTATGTGTTCCATAAAGATTGATTCTCTTCTAGGACATCCAAATAAGTTTGTATTGCTTAAATATTTATTAAAAATGTCAAGTACTTGTGTATCAAACATTTTTCACTAATCTCAAAAACTGGCAAAAATAGCTAATTATAAGCAAGTAGGCTACAAGAGGTATTTGGAGAAGTGTTAAATGAAACATTCAGGTTGAAATCTAGAAACATGATCCTGCATTTTGACAGTAAATTCATAGAACTTCTAGTTTCTTAGGAAGAATTTTTGGTGATGCAGATTTTCTCTTGAGTGCAATGCTGGCATTTTGTGTCGTAAGGTGATATATAACAGCCATTAGCAGGAGCACTTACCTCAAAAATCCAGCTGGAAGTTCAGTGAAGACAGGAAGATTCAAGTCCTCTTTCTTGAAAAAAGCTCAGTATTTAGTAACACAAGAGAATATTTGGATCTATGATAAAAATCAAATATCTTTTATGAGGACTTGTCCCAAGGACTTTAGGGACATATTTATATATCTTCTGGCATGTACACTTAATACTGTTAGCCAGGGTGATCTTCATTGTATAATGTATCATATGTTGTAACACTGTTACTGCTGTTTACAGGATATTTTGAGCCAGGCCTTTGTTCAGGTGCTGAGTTTTCAGGGCTTTCCATTGAGTATCACTTGAAAAGCCCAAGCATTTTCATGTGCTGCAAGTTCATACTTGAGAACTTGCAGCTGTAGGTAAAGTTGATGTTGGTATCTCATATATTTAGGCTGACTGAAAGTTGACTAAATACTTAAAGCAATTTTTCCCTCCCTTCTCATCCCAGTTTAGTTTATTGGCTGCAAAGACCCACGGACACTTTGTGCCCTGATGGGGGACTCAGGATCCAGACGATCGACTCTGGTATCTCGGTTGCCGATATTCAGGAGAAGCATTAGCCGGAGACATGACTCTCTTCCTTCCTCACCTTCTTCTGCTAATGCCATTGGCGTCCACACCTCCTCCCCATCCAGCACTAACTCCAGCTCAGGGAGCACAGGCAAGCGCCGCAGTATTTTCCGTGCTCCTTCCATTAGCTTCCATAACAAGAAGGGAAGTGAGCAGAAGCCTGACTCAGCTGGTCAAAATGTTAACATCTCAAATGGTGCCCAGTCCTCTCCCAGCACTTTTCAGAAACTGAGCTTAGAGGAACACATTAAAAGCAGGGGAAGGCATTCGGTTAGCTTTGGCAGCACACGTAGCAAGAAGATCACAAGATCACTGACGGATGGTTTTGAAAGGGAAAAGGAGCCCTCAGCTAATAAGAATGTGTTTATAAATTGCATCAGCTCTGGGAAGAATGAGGGTGATGATTCAGGTTTTGCAGAGGAGCAGAGACAGTGCTCTGTCAAACACTCCACGCGAAAACTTCTCGCTAAGTCTTTTTCCTCACACTACAAACTTTCCAAACCTGTTCTGGAGAGTCAGCCAGTTTCGTCTGTGCAGCCATCAAGGTGTTTGCTGGACATCAAATCACATGCAGAAAGTGAACCTGTGATTGCCAAGTCCTCTCTTCCATGCTCAGCTGAGACGACAGAGTGCATGGAAAACTCCTTGCAGTCCCCACTGCTCTCAGCTGAAATCACAGCTGCCCAGACCCCTTCTGACTTTGTTGCGCTGACGGAAGACTCTGTTTCAGAGTTTGATGTGCTGCCCAGCAATGAGACTGGGGGTCTGCTCACAGAAGATTTTGGCCACATTGACTCTACCTCTCCGGTATCCGTTAATCATGCTGCTGCTCCTGCCAGGGCAATAGGTATTGTGGAAGGTGCTGTCCATTCTGCTGGTGTATTTCACATGAGCCAAGCAAGCTTGTGTAATATCGAATCTGACACCTTATTCAAAGCCTCAGCTGCTAATCAAACAAAAGTATTGTTGCAAGCCAGTGAACTACACATGAATGATATCGGGCACACAGGAGAACTCTATTTGACAGATGCACAGTTAGAAACCACTGTGCTGCAGCATAGAGAAGAAGCAGTGACACCCCCTCCAAAGGCACAGGGGTTGAATGTGGCCAAAGGTGAGTGCATACCATCTGAGCACACAAGAGAGACAATTCCAGTAATAGACTCTAAGATTGTTCCATGTTCTGAACCTCAGTCCTTTAAAACACAACAAATTTATGAAACGAAGCACTCTAAAGGTACGTCTTGTGGTCTGCTGTTGGGTTTGGTGGGTTTATTTTGCCTCAGTTCATCTGTAAAAATTGTTTGGTCATGAAGTGTTTTTGTAAAGCTGCAAGTGCTAGCTAAGAAGTTTAAATGTTAGAATTGTCTCCTGTTTCCAAAATTGTAGGAGTTAAATGTGAAATCTAGTGGTTTTTTGAGTTGGCATCTTACAGCTGGCTGATGCCCATCAATGCCATTGTTAGCTGTGCTTTCCTGTGGTAGAAAATTAATTAAGGGAGTATAGATTCTTGCCTCTTGTTGAAGGCTGAAGCTGGGATTTCTGAGTCATGCCTGTTTTGGAGTGGAGCCAGAGTTACATTGTTTGAGATGTAAACATTGCCAGAGAAATAAACCTTTCATTCTGGCTATGAAAAATAACAGAATTGATCTTATACCCATCTGGGTTTCAAAATTTTCTGGCTCTTGTGTGCTGTATTCCACTGATGTTAGAACATAGATTCAAGTGGATGTTTCCATGGCAGAGTAATTGAAATTGTATTTCTATTTCCATCTGAAATACTGTGGTGCAAGTTGTAATTGTACAATCCATGAGAGAGAGTTAATTGCTATCTGACTTTCACACTATATTTTCCGCTTATGGAAATATTAACAAGATCAAGTGGAAAGGCTTTGCCTAGAAATCTTGGTCTATAGAAATGCAGGTGAATGAAGACACCAGGCCCTTGAGTGAAGGGGTCCTGTTAGAAGACATGTATCTCTGACAGTTTATTTTGTTAAGCCAACCTAAAGACTGATGTCAGCACTTGTCTGAAAAGGTGAGTGGGTGTAAACTTGTGTGAATTCATACCCATCTTTTTGCTTGGAGGTTTCTGTAGACTGCTTTTTGACTCATTTGCCATTGCAAGGCTTGATTTGCTTTCTTGTACATAATTGACAATGTAAAGACAAATTAATCCACTAAATTAGCTTTCACCAGAAGGTACCTCTTTCCATTGGAACAGTAGTCAATGGTGGGGATGAGGAGGAGTATTTCCATTTGTGTACGTTATGAGTCCTGACTACTCAGTTGGTCTTCCTTGCAACATTGGCTCATCTGTGAAGGAGTTAATCCATTCTTGTCTGATTTCCTACTAGTGTATACTGAACAGAACAGCAAGTGAGCAGCTCAGGGTGATGTTGAGAAATACACAATGTGTTTGAAATGTGCATCAGCAGCTGTATATTTAATCTCCACTTCTGGAAGGCAGCTAACTGGAGTTTAAACTGTGACAGAGGGATTTTTGTGAGATTCATGTTCAGAGAAACAGTACTGTGCTATATCAAAGTCAGTGATTAATGGGTAGGCTTCTATAATGCTGTTCAAAATGCATTTTTTATTTACTTGTGTGGTGAAGAATGTATTTAAATTTTAGAAAATGGCCAAGAAGACAAAAGGACCTTTGAAAAAAAGGTATAAAATCTTGCCATGTGAAATGAAAGAAACACAGATTAAGCTTATGTGGAAGTCAGTAAGGTCTGGTCCTAAGTTGTTATATCTGTTGCAAACAGACTGAACATTTGGGTTTGCAAAACCAGTATATAAAAGCAAATGTGAATGAGAAACGTTTCTGTTACTTTTCTTTGGTGATAGATATGTTGTCCTCTCTATCTGGTATCCTGGCTGGTGCCATTACAGATAGCTTCGTGACCGTAACATTAACATGTGAACAGATTTGGGGAGCCCTATGTTACAAGCTTTGGAGAAAATGTCTGTTCTCTTGCAAAAGAAGACAGTTTTTTTCCTTGCTATGTCTGCTCTGTTACTATTTTTCTTTCCCCATATTTACATTTGCCTTATCAGCTCAAAATATATTTTTTCTCCTCTTTTCTGATGTGTTACTGTCTAACTGGAGTTAGGGGCTGGGTTTGAGCCTGCTTACTGCAGGCTGGATTTGGAGGGTGCGGATGTAGAGCTGAACTAGAAAGGCCAAAGATAAACCAACCAGTGTGCATTGCTGTTCTGTGCAGTGATGATAAAGCTGCAACCTGGCCCTGCAAAATCTGGACTTGCTTTGGAATGCCTTGTAAGGCAAGCTGGATTTTTGCACCAGTAGACCAGTGATAGTTTCTCTGGTGTATTTTACTGGACAGCAGTTTGAAAGTATCCTAGAACAAGGGGAGAAATGAAAGGATGGAGCAGAAGTCCTTCTGTATTCTGTGAGGAGTTGTGGACTGGATAGTATTGTGCAGAGCATGCTAGTCATTGGGGGCTGAACAGCAAACTGGTGGCCCAGGTGACACTTTTACCTAGGTAAGCAGGATCTGCTTTCTACAGAACATCTTTTGCTTGATTGCTTTTCAGTGTAAAAGTTTCAAGCAAAGTAATATTCTCGTTAAAAAAGTGTTTGTAGAGAGTAATTCTCTGCAATGGTTGCTGATTACATCTCTGTTTGTAGTTGATCTTGCCAACAGCTTCAGTCCATGCTGGGAAGGCAGATTTGTTGAGAAGCGCCTGAGGTCCTCCTCAGAAGGTACAGTAGGAGGCAGTCGGCTGATCATAAAACCCAAGAATGGAAACACAGAAGAGTTCAGCAGCCTGCAGAAGCAGAGAACAAGCTCATCTTCTTCAAAAATGAACAGCATGGTGAGTTCTATTTCCATATGTTTTTGTTTTCTAGTGATTAGTGTAACTACAATGAGAAGCAGTAATTTGACAAGGAATGAATGGTAGGGAAGGGGAAAAAAAGCCAAACAGCTCTCTCAGGCTTCCAAAACGTGATCTAGGCTCAGCTGCGGATAGTAAAAGTATTTACTTACAGAATGCGACATTGTGAAGAGCTTTGTATACTTTATAGGAAGAGATTCGTCTTGTCATATTTTTCTGATATACCTGGGAGAGAAATACTGGGAGAGGGAACTGCAACAAAATTCAGTGTGACTGTTCAAGACCTTGGGCTGCTCTAGCAACGTTTAGTTGTTACTGTGTTAATTATTTCAGGGGCTTGCTTCTGGGCTGAGTGGGATGAGGTTCAGGTCAGAAGATGGACAGAGGGAAAGTTGTAGGAGTCTCATCTGAAAGGTCTGAGAGGTACTGTTTGAAATTGGTGGCAAGAATGAACATTAGGTAAGGTAAAGTACAAGGTAAGGAAGAGAGGAAGGGATCTTATCTGACAGTCTTTGACTGGGTATTGGCAGGGCAGTACTTCTGAAACCTTTTCTGGTGAACTGAGTAGAAGTTGACTGGCTGACAAGTTTGTGCTTTGCTGGTGTGAGGATAAGCACATAAATGGAAGCGATTTGCTCTGGTGCAGGTGTGTTCTGTAGAGGAACAGGGGTCACAGCTGTAATGGGTTAACCCATGATGGCAGCCTACAAGGTGCCCTTCCTGAGCTGGGCAAACCCCAGGACAGGGCAGAGACCCACCATCACCTGGCATCTCTTACAAGAGAGAGTGGCTGATGAGGCATGGGTGGGGAAGGAATAACAATGGCTACCCACCACTACTATGAAAGTCAGCCCTGTGGAATGCCAGTGACCAGAAGTGCTGCAAACAAGACAGGTCATGGCAGTTCTTGTGGAAAGGGCCTTTTTGAAGAAGGTCTGGTCCATTGGCTGAGTCCACATAACCCAGCAACCAGCCACTGTCCTGTGACAGTCTGCACTGCCTCAAGGCCACTCATTCTTCCTAATACTCAAGGCTGAATGCTGGGCACTCGTTGGACATGAAGGGCTGCAGTTCCAGCTGAGGGGGTCTACACCATCTTACCCCATGGTGGCCAGCGCCTCCACCCAGAGAGAGCTGCTGAATGGAGAGGCTGCAGTGTGCAGCTCAGACTGTAGGAAGTGCCCAGACCTTTCTTGGGGGGGCAGGGACAGGCAGCATACTTGTCTGCAAAAGGAGGGCTGTGTTGGAGGACCTCCTGCAGCAGGTAGCTGATCTGTGGGAGGTGGTGAGAAAGCTGTAAACTAATTAATTTCTGGTTAGGCATTTAAAAATAGCCCCCTAAGGAAGAATGTAATGTGGAATTCCCTTATGGAAACTGTGGCAGGAAACTAGAGTTTGGGGGTTTCTCAGAAGGATGCAAGTCTGTCTTTTGTTTCAGTCAGCCTCACTGAGTATGAATATGTCGCCCTGTGGTGGGTTTGCAGTTACCTGCCACCTCACCTTTATAAACCCTGTCTAAAACTCAGAAAAACACTGGAAGTTAATAAATGAAGCTTTATATTTACAGCAATGCACAATATACAAGCAAATATTTACAAGATATAACAGATATTTACAGATATATACAGTGAAAAGGTAATACAGACACCACACCCCTCCCAGAGACCAAAATCCCCAAGAGAGGGTAACCAAACTCCCCCTACCACCTTTCCCCCCTTCCCCAGACTTATCTTACCACCAGTTGATGCTGAAGATCGGTCAGAGGGATTAGTAATAGGAAGGAGTTAGTAGTTTTACTCTGAATTAGCTAAAAGACAGAGAGACAAAGGAGAAGAAGCTGCAGGGCCGAACAGTCTGCTAATCTGGTTGTTTTGAGAACAGTTCTTAAAATGACTTTTTTTTCTTTCCTCAGTAAAACTCAGTGAAGTGACGTACTGTGTTTATCTCTCTCAGCCAATAGTCTAATTTCTCACTCACATTCTCCAATTAGCTCAAACCAACACACACCCAGATGTTCCCTTCTGTCTGGCTGATGCATGCTGCTGTGCATGGCAGGAGGAAATTGCATCATCACCAAGCACATACTTGTTATGTACATATGATGCACAACAGCTTTTCATGGTGTCCTGGTGTCCCTGAAAACACTGAACTGAAATCACAGTATCACGGGATGTTAGGGTGTGCTGGTTTGAACTAACTGGAGGATTCTAATGAGAAATTAGACTATAGGCTGAGTCACTAACTTCTTTCCTGCTGCTAATCCCCCTGGCTGATCTACCTCCGCCTATCTGCTGCATAAGACAGATGGTGAGATAAGACTGGAGAAAGAGGGAAGGTGGTAGGAATGGTTGGTTACTCCTCTTAGGGATTTCTGACCTCTGGGAGGGGTGTGGTGTTTATGTATTACCTTTCTTACTGTATATATCTGTAAATATCTGTTATACATGTACAACAGGAACTCTATCACCATCCACTGTTTGTACCAAATCTGATTGGGCAGGTCCTGCCTTGTTTACAGAACCTCTACTATTTACCAACCAGGTTGCTTGTGCTAAATTCTTTTACCAGTTTTTAAAAATTCCACCCCTCATGACTATTAGGGTGGTCTTTAGCAAACTGTTGTAGCCTTCGATCTTT
>VWZI01017648.1:108173-118647 GCA_013396835.1 Psilopogon haemacephalus | reverse complement strand
TTTTTTTCCTTTAAAGTGCTTCACACTGTGTAGCTGTGTGGTCTGTAACCTGTTCTCAGTTGGAATACAGAAAGGTATCTATAGCCATTACCCACACCTTGTCACCTCTGCTGTCTCACCAGGCCTGGACAGGAAAGCAGGGGAGGCAGGAATGAGAGTTTTTAGGTCATGAATGCTGTGGGGCTGGGGAGGGAGGGGAAGAAAAACAAAAAAAAATAATAAATGCATTTTATCTCTTCTAAGCTATATAATATGCATTTAAACTCTGCCATAAAAAAAAAAAAACACAACAAAAAACAAAACTATTTTGTTTTAATCTACTTTTTCTATTTAGTAGTTATTTGTATAAATTAAATAGAATGTTTTCAAGTCAAACCCAAGAGTGGCTTAGTTCTGTTCCTCCTGGTGACTGAGAGGGCTGCAGCAGCTCTGCTGTGAGGGGGCAGGCTGAAGGAATGGGAGTTGTGCAGCCTGGAGAAGAGAATGCTCCAGGGAGACCTGTATTGGGTTAAAGCCAGGCCCCACTGAGCTCAAAAGCTCAATAAATGCTTGATTTGACTTGGAAGTAAAAACAGAGATAAACTATAACAATAAATAGAAGGTAAGGGGAGGTACAGAAGATGGGAACAAGGGAACCAAAATAACAAGGTATGGAAAATGAGGGGGATTACAGAGGGTAAAGGGAACAAAAGGGAGCAAAATACACAGTAATAGAATACAACCCGTGGATGGGAGTTGGATCCAAATGCTGGAATTGATGATTTGCTGGTGGATGAAGCAGGATGCAGGATTTTAGATGGTGAAATGCAGTTGAGTTAGAGTTCCAAAAAAAACCCCACCAAATTAATGGTTGCTCCCCCTGATATGTTTGCTGGAGAGCACTTGGTGGTCAGCAGCAGGGCAGCAAGGTGCTGGGCAAGCAGGAGGGACCGAGAGAGAGGAGGCAAAATGTCCATCCCCTTTGAGAGGAGGCAAAATGTCCATCCCCTTTTATAGCAGTCTCAGCAGGAAGAGGGAGGAGACTAAACATGTCACCTGGGGGCAGGTGAGACCACCCCCAAGGAGGAGTCAGGATCCAGTTCCAGGTAATCTTAACCCTTTACAAGACCTTAGAGCTGCATTTCAGCATCAGAAGGGGATGGATAGAAAGGCTGGGGAGGGGCTGTTTAGAAGGGCACGTGGGGATAGGACGAGAGGCAACGGCTTGAAACTGGAGCAGGGGAGATTTAGGATGGACATCAGGAGGAAATTCTTCACAAGGAGGGTGGCAAGATGCTGGAACAGGTTGCCAAAGGATGTGGTTGAGGCCTCATCTCTGGAGACATTCAAGATCAGACTTGAGGTGTTCCTGGGCAGCCTGCCCTGGTTGGAGATGTCCCTGCTGACTGCAGAGAAGAGGCCTTGGACAAGATGAGCTGAGGTCCCTTCCAGCCTGATGCAATCTGTGTGCTAATGTAGCAGTGGGTGTCCTGCAGGAGAGCAGAGCAGCTCCAGGTCTGTCCTGTGTGGGACCCAGAACTCCTGAGACTGTTGGCAGTTGCTTAGCTGGGGGTGGTTTTCCTGTACTGAGCTGTATCCAGAATAGCACAGCAGGGAACTGGTGGACTCTCCTTGGACCTGACAGCCTGTCCTTGCAGACATCCCAGAGCCTGGCTGCAGAGCCGGGGAGGTACTGGGAATTATTCCCCTTGGGACCCTGAGAACAGCTCTGTCTGTCCATACCTTTCATACTGTCACCTCTCTTATGGCAAGTGGAAGAGTCTGGGCTGTGGCCATGCCCTCTCCCTCCGTGGAGAAGACCTCCTTTAACTGTGAGCCAAATCCTCTGGGTGATCCAGGGCCTGGGCAGTCACCAGCCACTCAGATGCCTTCCTCTGTGGGTTAAAGCATTTCCCTGAGCCTCCCTTCTGTGCTTTGAGTCCAGCAGATCCTGCTCTCCTGTTTGCCCCTGATTTTTTTTCTTTCTCAGCCCCACTCTCCATTGTCTCACCCTGGCCAAGCAGAAGCCTTTCTTTCTCTCCATTTCTGGTGTGGAAGCAACAGCCAGGTTTGTGGAGTAGATGCTGCATGGGGATGAGATGCTGTGTGGCACCACAGCCCTGCAGAGCAAGACTGAGCTCACCCCAGTGTCTGGGTCTCTTAATCATACTAATTATGGACCTGAGCAGATCCAGTGCTGGCAGAAACACAGGAAAAGCAGGATCTGGTTAGTTATTGGTGTTTTCAATGGGAAATGAGAGGCACAGCTGCCTGACTGCATCCCAGTTTGCTTGAAGCTGGTGTGGGCTTGGGTGCTGGGCTGTTCAATAACTACAGCCCAAGAGAGGACAGCATTTGGGCCATGGGGCAGTGGAGGGGAGGTGGCTCTGCAGGTGCACAGGTCAGAGCCCAGGGTGACACTTAAGTGTGCTCTGTGGGCTTGGGGTGGCTGGCCAGGTTTTGGTACAGGTTTTGTCCCATCTCCAGAGTTTTCCAGTGGGGATGTTGGAGGAGGAGGAGGACAATCTCGTGATGGCTGAGTAACAGTTCTGACCAAGTGGGCTGAGTTTCTGGTGCCTTTCTCAAACAGACTGAGTCACAATGTCTTGTCAGGTGTCAGAGAAGGTGGTCAGGCTGCATTGCTGGATCCACCCCCATGCTGCAGCATCTTCTGAGCAGTGCTGTGTGAAAAGGAACAGCAGGGCTTGGGGTTGGAAGCAGCCTCGTGGACCCTGCAGGGGTTTACTCTGTTGTCTCAGGAGCTGAGGCTCTTCCAAGGCTGGGGTCTGAGAACCACTGGCCTCCCTCCAAGTCTGACAGGTTGGTCTGAGGGACTTCAGCATGATTTAGAGCTGGAGTCTTGGCTCTCCCTCTCTACAGAGCATAAACCCCATAAACCACTCCACTAATGTTCTTTGTTAAAGCTGGAGTCTTGGCTCTCCCTCTCTATAGAGCATAAACCACCCCACTAATGTCCTTTGTTAGGTGATGGAGATTCTCCAAGCAGAGTAGAAAATCCTACCCACTGCTGGCACTCCTGGGCACCCATGATGAGCCAGACAAGGTAATGTCCACCAGTGCTGCTCCTAGGAACTTCCTCTCAGATCTCAAAGCATCCAGGGAGTCCAGAGAAGGGCCACGAGGATGCTCAGAGGGCTGCAGCACCTCTGCTATGAGGACAGACTGAAAGAGTTGGGGCTGTGCAGTCTGGAGAAGAGGAGGCTCCCAGTTGACTTTCTTGTGGCCTTCCAGGATCTGAAGGAGGCTACAGAAAAGCTGTGGAGGGACTTTTGAGGCTATCAGGGAGTGACAGGACTAGGGGGAATGGAGCAAAGCTGAAGGTGGAGAGATTCAGACTGGATGTGAGGAGGAAGTTCTTCAGCATGAGTGGTGAGAGCCTGGAATGGGTTGCCCAGGGTGGGTGTTTGGGGCCAGATCCCTGGAGGTGTTTGCAGCCAGGCTGGCAGAGGCTGTGGACAGCCTGATGTAGGGTAGGGTGTCCCTGGGCATGGCAGGGGGGTTGGAACTGGATGATTCTTGTGGTCCCTTCCAACCCTGACTGATTCTGTGATTCTACTTTAAGTGAAACTGCTGTTTGTGCCCTGCTAATGAAGTGGGTTTGGTACAGGCTCTGAACTGTTTGAAATCATAGAATCATAAAATTGTTTGAGTTGGAAAAGACTTTTTTTTTTAAATCCAAGCATCAAGTGATTGGAGCATGAAATGTTAATTAACTTTTTTTTTTTTCTTTATTTTTAATTAAGTGACTGTTTGGCAAGCTTGAGGAAAATAATCTTAATTTTGTAGCTTTTTTTTTTTTTTTTTTAAATCCCTGATCTTGGAGATTAGGCATTCAGCACTGTGCTTTGCTCCTGAGGAGGCTTGGGCTCCTTGCTTCCAAAACACAGCAGGAGCAGCAGTGCTGTGACCAGCACTTGAGGGAGCTGGGAGCAGAGAGGGCAGAGCTCAGTGGGGCATCTCCTGTGGCCTTGTGCTATTTAACCTCCTTTCCAAGTGCCTGGGCAGTCAGAGGAGCCAAGGTGTTGCTGCTTGTCCCCTCAAGCAGTCCTGGCTTGGGCAGCAGGAGTCCTCCCATGGGATGTGTGTGCAGGTAGCACCCACACCCCTCCCCCCACCGCTTTATTAATCGTTGTTCCTCCAGTGCCCCCGAAAATCTAATCTGCTAAAGAGATTTGCCATGCTGATGGATAATCTGCTGCAGGGAGGTGTTGCTGCATTACTCACTCTGGAGATGGCCCAGGCAGCTCCGTCGCTGGGGCTGGCTTCTTCGTGTGTCTGGTGGGCTTGATCACATGCCAGGATGGACCTGGGCTGCTGTGCTTCCAGCAGTGCCTGGCCACAGAGCAGAGCCCAGCAAGTAGGAGCCCCAGGAGAAGGCAGGCAGGAGCCAGAGGTGTGTTGGACTTTTGGGAGGAGGTGGGAGAATTTTGTTTGGATTTCTCTTTCTCCTCTGCAGAAGTTTTGTTTGCTCTTAGTTAGGACCATCTTGCACTTTGACAGGGGTCCTGGGGACAGCTACCTAAATCAGCCTGGAGCAGGTGACTCTGGTGAGTGTTGCTGTAGTGAAGCCACTGAAGCAGTGCCTGGCCACAGAGCAGAGCCCAGCACAAGGAGCCCCAGCAAGTAAAAGATAAATGCCACAGTGCAAGAGTGGCACTGCCTGTGGTTCAGCTGTCCTCTGGTGGGTCTGGCCACCCACCAGGTACAGGAAAAGGGAAGCAGGAGCCAGAGGTGTCTTGGACTTTTGGGAGGAGGTGGGAGATTGTGATTTGGGTTTCTCTTTCTCCTCTGCAGAAGTTTTGTTTGCTGTTAGTTAGGACCACCTTGCACTTTGACAGGGGTTGTGAGGACAGCTACCTACAGCAGCCTGAAGCTGGTGACTCTGGTGAGTGTTGCTGTAGTGAAGTGACTGAAGCAGTGCCTGGCCACAGAGCAGAGCCTGGCACAAGGAGCCCCAGCAAGTAAAAGATAAATGCCACGGTGCAGGAGTGGCACTGCCTGTGGTTCAGCTGTCCTCTGGTGGGTCTGGCCACCTACCGGGTACCTGAGAAGGCAGGCAGGAGCCAGAGGTGTCTTGGACTTTTGGGAGGAGGTGGAAGAATTTTGTTTGGATTTCTCTTTCTCCTCTGCTGAAATTTTGTTTGCTGTTAGTTAGGACCACTTTGCACTTTGACAGGGGTTGTGAGGGTAGCTACCTACAGCAGCCTGAAGCTGGTGACTCTGGTGAGTGTTGCTGTAGTGAGGTCACTGAAGGCTCTGAAGCTTCCTTCCACTTCTGTGCTGAAGTTGCTCATGGAAAAAAAATCCATCTCAAGCCTTCCAGAATCTTTATTTACCTGGAGTAAGCTATGTTGATAGGGGAACACGAGGAAGATTTTTCTTCCCTGCTGGGCAAAAAGATCAGCTTTGGCCTGGTGGTTGGCACTGGAGAGGGGAAGCAGGGTTGCTGCTGCTGTCCCTTTGATACAAAGAACAGCTCAGTCCTTCTCAAGCACCAGAATGCTCATTTAAGCCCCATCCCTGGAACCATTCTACGTCGGGTTCTTTCAGGCTCTAGTTGCAGATGTCCCTGCTGACTGCAGGGGGATTGGACTAGGTGGCCTTGAAAGGTCCCTTCCCACCCAAACCATTCTGAGATCCTGTGATTTGTGTGGAGAAAGAGTTTTATCCAATGCAGAATTAGATGTGCAGGGACTGAAGCTCTCCCCTGGGAGGAGCACATTTGCTTTGTCCCCACCTGGATGGGAAAACTCCACTGTGCCCCTAGGGCCTGAACCAAGAAGCTGTGCCAAGACAGGAGCCACAACTCATGCCCAGGATGAGCAAAGCTCTGCACAGCTTAGGTCTGGCTCAGCCTGTCCTGGTGGAAGAGAAGCTGCAAGAGGCACCTCTGGTACTTACAGAATTGCAGAACCTTAGAGGTTGGAAGGGGCCTCCAGAGATTGAGTCCAACCCCTCTGCCATGACAGGATCCCTTAAGAATGCATCCAGGTGGGGCTGGAAAGTCTCCAGAGAAGGAGACTCCACAACCCCCCTGGAGAAGGAGAAGGAGAATCCAGAGAAGGAGTCTCTAGAGAAGGAGACACCCCAACCCCCCTGGAGAAGGAGACTCCACACCCATCCTGGTCAGCCTGTTTCAGGGCTCTTTCATCCTCCCTGTAAAGAAGTTTCTCCTCACGTTGAGGTGAAACCTTCTCTGTTCCAATTTGTTGCTCCTTGGCTTCTTGCTGATGAACCACGGAGAAGGGATTGGCCCCAGCCACTTGACCCCCACCCCTCAGATATTTGTACACATGGACGAGATCTTCTCTTCTCCAGGCTAAACAGCCCCAAGGATCTCAGTCTCTCTTCATAAGGGAGATGCCCAAGTCCCCCAGTCACCCTTGTGTGTCTCTGCTGGACTCTTTCTAGCAGGTCCCTGTCTCTCTTGAATTGGGGAGCCCATGGAGGAGAAGCTGGGCCCTTCTCTGACTCTTACCAGAGAGGATGTGGAGGTAAAGTTAACACATCACTGTGTCAACCTGCCCTGTACCAGACAGAGTGCTCAGAAGTCCAGGAACGTGGTGGCCTGCAACACAGCACACCAGAGTGCCTGCCAGTGGTCAGACTTGGGAGGTGATTGGGGGTGTTTAAAAAAAGGTGTCCCCCTTTCCACTGCAGTCACTGCTGTGTTTGGCTCTGGCTGCTGATGTGTTTGTCCCAGCAATGTGCCTGATGCTGGGGGTCCAATCCTGGCAGAGCAGCCCCAGACTGGTGTATGTGTCCTGTCCCCCAGTCTGGGGAAGTGCCTTGGAACTCTTCCGTTACGGATCCATCAATAAACATCTCAGCTGCTTCTTTTGCAAAGCTTTCCTGCCTTGTCTCTTGTGTCTGGCTGGACAGTGTTGTGTGGTTCCCTAGGTTGTGCTTGACTCTGCCCTGGGTGAGGAAGAGATGGAGGGCTCAGGGCTGTGGGGTAAACAGTGGCTCTGGGTGGAAGGGGGAAAGCATCCTGCAGTAGCTGCAGACCAGCAAAGCTGCTCCATCCTCCAGGTGACTGCAGCTGTGGCAGTTGCCAGCCAGATGTAAGGACTCTCTGTATCACCCCATGCCTCTGCAGCAGCTGTCTCCAACTCCCCTACCCCAAACACCACCAATGGTTCAGATTCATGGTGTAGATCTCCCTTCACTCCTGGAAGATCTCTCTTCCTTCTTCAGGAACACCTGGAGCCTGACAAGGTGGCAGGGGGGAAGAGTGAGCAGTGGGATGCTAGCCAGGGATTTCATCCTGAAAGCTTGGTGAGACACTGGAACAGGTTGCCCAGGGAGGCTGTGTCTGCTCCCTCCCTGGAGGTGTTGAAGGCCAGGCTGGATGAGGTCTTGAGCAACCTGTTCTAGTGGGAGGTGTCCCTGCCTGTGGCACAGGGGGGTTGGAACTGGATGATCTTTGAGGTCTCTTCCAACCTAAACCATTCTATGATTCTAAAAGAGCTCTCCCAGGCCATTGCCTACCTCCAGCAGAGAGAAACAGGTCTTTAGCACCGTGCTCAAGGAGGAAAGTGAGGGATCTAAGCAGCTGCTCAAAGGATGAAGGTAAGGAATCTAAGCAACACTTTATGGCAGCTGCCAGCAAAGAGCCAGCCTGTTCCAGCTCAGCGTGCAGGGAAACTGCAGACCAGGAGGGAGAAGGAAGCCTTTTGCCTGCCCTTCTGTCCTCCTTTATTTGCTGTGTGTGGGCAGCCTGGTCCTTGTCATCTACTGGAGCTGTTCAAGGGGTGTGGAACACGAGTCCTGGTGCTGTCTGCAGGGGTTGGAGGTCACGCCTGGACCCCTACAGCCACGGCTCAGTGCTTGGCTGTGTTTCACCTCACCCTGCAGAACAGCTGGAAATGGGCAAATCTCCCATGTCAGGTGTGCTGTAATGAGAGTCTGTAATTGAAACGTGTGACTGCCAGCCCTGGGAGGAGGAGGAACGTTGGTCATGACAGAAGAAAGGTATTTTACTGTCTAATTGATGACTGAAGTGAGATCATCACTAAACTCTAATTTTATTTTTTTTTTTGTTCTGCAAGCATCTCGATAAAAAAAATTGCCTGAGAAAGTTCCCAGCATCCAATGTCTGAGTGTCCTCTGCTCTGGTTTAGAAGGACCTCAAGCTAAAAGCTTTTAGGGAATGGGCACTGGCCCTTACCTTGACGCCTTGTTCCTTTGGCCATTCCCAGCAGTTAGGAGTGGGTGGTCCAGTCTTGCTGTTCTGTGAATCTCTCTCTCATCTTCTTCCCTCAGGAGAGGGCTCCACAGTGGCCCACCAGGAGCTCCCCACAGTGAATGATGTGGTACACCCTGATGTCCAGTGCACCCTGACCCAAAGCCCAGAGCTGGTGTCACAAAGTGATGGTGAGACTGAAACAGTGGATTCTTGTCTGCACCATATGGACATATCCGGTGGGGACACCATTTCAGGAACAACTCTAGCAGCTGTTCTCCTCCAAGCAGTGGTCTCTCTGCTTGTGCCTTTGGCTGCTGGTTGATGGGCTGAAGGTCAAGTTCTGACTGTTAGGTCAGGCAGGAGGCAGAGCATGAGGTGAGAAGCTGGCCTGGGCTTAGGATCACAGGATATTAGGGGTTGGAAGGGACCTCCAGAGATCATCAAATCCACCCTCCCTGCCAGAGCAGGAACATAATCTAGTGCAGGTCACACAGGAACACATCCAGACATGTTTTGGAAGCTCACTGGAGGAGGAGACTCCATAACCTCTCTGGGCAGCCTGTTCCAGTGCTCTGGGACCCTTACAGTCAGTAGTTCATCCTCCTGTTGAGGTGGAACTTCCTGTGCTGTAGTTGACATCCAGCACCCCTTGTCCTATCATAGAGCACAACTGAGCAAAGCCTGTCCCCTACCTCTTGACCCTCAGCCCTCAGATATTGATAAACATTGATTAGATCCCCTCAGAGTCTTCTCTTCAACAGACCAAAACCCAGGTCCCTCAACCTTTCCTCACAGGGCAGTGCTCCAGCCCCATCATCTTTGTAGCCCTGTTGGACTCTCTCCAGTAGATCCCTGTCCCTCCTGAACTGGGGAGCCCAGAACTGACAGCAATATTTCAGGTGAGGTCTCACCAGGGTAGTGCACAGGGGAAGGAGAACCTGCTTAGACCTGCTGGATACACAATGCTTCAGAAGGCACCAAGGAGGAGCCAGGACCAAGTGCCCAAGTCAGCAGCTTCATGGCACCATCAGCACTGGGATGGTGGGAGAGGAGGCTGCTGCCAGTTATCCCCAGAGCAGAGGTAAGGAGTGTGTGTGTGGGGGAGACAGTCCCATTAGAGAACTAACTTTTAAATTACTCTAATGGTCACTCTGTGGACTCTCCTGGTGTCTGACCAATGCTAAAACGTTCCAAGGAGTCCCAGCAGCACTTGGCTCATCTAGAGGCACCTGCTCAGGTGAAGATGAACTTTGAGTAGATTGATGGGCTCCTCTTCCATGGGTTCCAGAGCTGTAGAAGGCAGCAGGGTTGGTTTTGTTTGGTTGGGATTTTTTGTTTTTTTTTCTGTTTTTTTTTTTTTGGGGTGGGTTGACTAAAGAATTGTAAAATGCTTCTTGGACCAGCTTGGGAATGTTTTGACTCTTTCTAATTGCTGCGGTCAGGAGTGCAATAACGTTTGCAGGAATCATAGAATCATAGAATGGTTTAGGTTGGAAGAGACCTTAAAGATCATCCACTTCCAACCCTCTCTGTGCCATAGGCAGGGACACCTCCCACTAGCTCAGGTCGCTCAAGCCCTCATCCAGCCTGACCTTCAACACCTCCAGGGAGGGAGCAGCCACAACCTTCCTGGACAACCTGTTCCAGTGCCTCACCACCCTCACTGTGAAGAACTTCCTCCTAACATCCCGTTCAAATCTCCCCTCCACCAATTTGAACCCATTCCCCCTCGTCCTGTCATTACAAGACCTTGTGAACAGTCCCTCCCCAGCCCTCCTGTAGGCCCCCCTCAGATACTGGTAGGCTGCTATAAGGTCTCCTCGAATGCCTCATTCTGGTGGCAGCTTTGGGAAGGGTTCGTAGCACTTCTGGATGACCAAGTGTAATGGGTTAAGCCCACTTGGGACCTTCTGACTCCTCCCCAGGGGTTGTCTGATCTGCCCCCAGGTATCATAGAATGGTTTAGGTTGGAAGAGACCTCAAAGATCATCCAGTTCCAACCCCCTGACATAGACAGGGACACCTCCCACTAGAGGTGTTTTGCCCACTCCCACTTCCTGCTAAGGACTTTGCTATAACAGGGGAGACATCTTGGCTCTCTCTCTCTCTCTCCTGCCCTGCCTGCCTGGGCCAACTCCTCGCTGCTTTTGCTGCCCATCACCACGTGCTCCTCAGCCAACAGGTGGAAGGGTACCACCATTTTTATTTGGAACCCTTAGCTAACTGCATTTCATCACAAAAAAAGCCTGCCCCCTGCTTCGTCCCACATCAAAATCATCCATCCCA
>VWZI01017648.1:93635-106686 GCA_013396835.1 Psilopogon haemacephalus | reverse complement strand
TAAAACAACTTGTTTTTTTTTTTCTCAGTAAAGGTCTGGGTGAAGTGACATACTGTGTTTTCCTCTCTCAGCCAATAGTCTAATTTCTCACTCAAATTCTCCAATTAGCTCAAACCAGCACACATCCCTTCAAGAGCCACTTCTGCCTCAGATCTTTTCAGCAGGAGCTGCTTCTGCCGCTTGCATGAATGAACACTGAGCGTGGAGAGGGGAGGAGGAGGAGGAGGGAGCAGACACTTGCTGCTGCTCACTCTGACTTCTACACTGATCAAATCATACCTAGGAAATTCTGCTGTTCAATTGCAGAAGCTCAGTTTAGACCCCCAGCGACTGTATTTTCTGCTCTTGCTGCATCCCCAACACTTCGGGGCTGTGGAGTTCAGCACCCTTTGGTGATCCTTAAAAAACACACAAAGAGGTCAATGCTGACAGCAGAAGCTTTGTGGAAAGGTCTTTTCTGCTCTTGTTGCATCCCCAAAACTTTAGGGCTGTGGAGTTCAGCACCCTTTGGTGGTCCTCAAAAAACACACAAAGAAGCCAATGATGGCAGCAGAAACTTTGTGGAAAGGTCTTTTCTGCTCTTGTTGCATCCCCAACACTTCAGGGCAGCAGAAGCTTTGTTGCAAAGGCTTTTTAAACACCCCCAGCTGCTGCTTCAGAGTGATGGGCTCTGGTCTGTGTTGTAGTAACCTTGTATGCTGAGGGCTGGAGGCAAGCAGCAGGGAAGGAAGAGCAGGACAGAGAACAGGGATGGGCTCAGGTTTGGTTTGCTTGAAAATCAGATCAATTTTAAAGCATAACCTGGTTGTGATTCTGCATCCATGATGCTTCCCATGCCATTTATTTATGCACAGCCTGGTGAAGGAGAAGGGTAAATCCCAGCAGGCAGCTAGAAAGGCATTCTTCAGCCACCCTGCAACACAGAACACAACAGCCTCTGACGTGCCCAGGGGATGCATTTGTGCTCACAGAATCACAGAAACATTCAGGTTGGAAAAGATCTTCAGGATCACCAAGTCCTGTTAGCAGCACAGTGCTGGATTGTGTTGACTTCCCAGATCCCAGGACCTTGCTGTGACTTCCTAAACGAAATTTCATTGGAAAAGGCATTGGGAACAGCTTCAGGTGTGAAAGGGGAAGCAGTGGAGGGAGACAAGAAGTTGAAGAGAAGGCTTACTTTGGACCCTTCCAGTATCTGAGGGGGGCCTACAGAAAGGCTGGGGAGGGACTATTCACAAGGTCTTGTAATGACAGGACGAGAGGGAATGGGTTCAAATTGGTGGAGGGGAGATTTGAATGGGATGTTAGGAAGAAATTCTTCACAGTGAGGGAGGCGAGGCACTGGAACAGGTTGCCCAGGGAGGTTGTGGCTGCTCCCTCCCTGGATGTGTTGAAGGCCAGGTTGGATGAGGTCTTGAGTAACCTGATCTAGTGGGAGGTGTCCCTGCCTGTGGCACAGGGGAGTTGGAACTGGCTGATCTTTAAGGTCTCTTCCAACCTAAACCATTCTATGATTCTATGATTTGACATCAGGATCAGAGATTGGGACCCATCTTGTGAACACAGTCAGTGCTGTGACCCTGGATAAATAAATACCTCAGGAAAACAACATTCATTGAATCAATGAATGGTAGCAATTTTCTTTCTTTGCTTTTTTCTTTCTTTCTTTTCTTTTTTTTTTTTTCTTCAGGATTTTCAGCACAGAATTGTCTTGATTGGAAGAAACTTACAAGATCATCAAGTCTAGCCATAAAGTACAAGACCGGAACCTCCACCAGTGCATTTGGGAGCATCGGGTGGAAGAAGATAGGCTGCACAAAACTGATCTGACCAATGTCACCAACTCCAGGATTTAAAACACTGGAGAAGAATCAATCACTGCCTGGGGGAATCTGAAGGGCTTGATGGGGATGTTGTCACACCACCAGTGGCATGGAGCCCTGGAGCTGTACCTGTTGGCAACTTGCTTAAAAACAACGGAGAGATGTGGAGCGTGGTCAGCACCCTCCTAAAGGCATCCTGGACTTCATGGTCTGCTCCAGCACTGCCTCTATCATGGACTTGGTTGTTGTCTTGGCATCAGTTTGGTTGATCTTTATGATGATCCCCATAACTACTCCTCAGGCTTCTGCATTAGTTGCACCGTGGCTTCCAAAGCTGCTGTGCTGGTCTGCAGTGTCTAAGAGAGTTTCTGTGATGCTTGTGTAATCCAGGTTTGAGGATCTCAGTATGGGATAGGGCATACTTGGAGTGGTAGGATCATCTTAGAAAAATTCTTCACAGTGAGGGGGCTGAGACACTGGAACAACTTCCTTGGGGAAGCTGTGGATGCCCCTGCCCTGGTCCCAGGGTAGGTTCCATGAGGACTTGAGCAACCTTGGTCTAGAAGAGAGTTACCCCTAGGAGGGGCGTTGGAACTAGATGGTCTTTCAAGGTCCTGTTCTATGAATGGCTGATTCTAGCGATTTGGTGTGGAAAACACCTTTAAGAGTATCAAACCCAACCGTTAAAATTGAAGAAAGGCTGGGAACAGCTCTGAACTTTGCTGTTGGTGGGAAAAGTGGGGAGAATTTGTGAAGCAGCTCAGGGAAGGGTGCCAGAGCCCAGCAGCAGCTACTGCGTGTGTGTGTGTGTGGTGTAAACGAATTAGAAGCGCTGAGGGGATCCTCTCCTCCTTTTCGTACTTGCCTGCAGCCACAGCCTCCGGGGACGTGACCATGACCCACCAAGCTGCTCCTCCGGGAGCGGCGGTGGGAGCGAGGGTCTCTCACCTGCTGCCCCCGGGGCTCGCACCGCCGCCTCCCAGCGCCGGGGGATGCTGAACCTTGCTCCGGCCCCGGTGGCAGCCCGGGCGGGGAGGCGCGGGCGGGGCCGGGCCGTGCTCCTCCCCCGCGGCCCCGCTAAAGCTGCGGGCTCGGCGCCGCACCGGGGGCTGCCGGCGGCAGCGGGATCCGGTCCGGCTCCCCCCCCGCGGCCATGGAGCGGGCACCCGGCCCCGCGCTGCGGGCGGCCCTGCCGCTGCTGGCCGCCGGCCTGGCCCTCTGCGCAGGTAGGGCGGCAACGGGAGCGGCACCCGGAGCAGGAACGGCAACGGGAGAGGGAACGGGAGCGGCACCCAGAGCAGGAACGGCAACGGGAGAGGGAACGGGAGCAGCACCCGGGGAGGAGCGGGGGAGGCAGCAGGAGAGGTAGCGGCGGTGCTCTGCCCGCTGCTGGGATGCGCTGTCCTGCGGGGCGGCGGGGACCTCCCTACCGGGCACCGGGACCCACTCTCCGGGATCCCTTTCCTTGTCCCGTACGTCCCCCGCCGCACCGGGACCCATCCTGGCAGCGGGACCCACCCCCGGCGCCCGTGTGCCCCGGTGCCGGTGCGTGGATCAGCGCCGGTTGCGGAGGTTAAGGAGCTTAGGGCGCTGACCGGCGCTGGGCGTGCGGGCAGAAGTGGGTCAGGGGGGGCTTACGGCAGGGCGAGGGTCCCGCAAGCACCGAGCCCCGGCTCTTGGGCCGGGCAGGGGACACTCGGCACATCCCTCCCCGAGGGTGGCCTGGGGCGCACCCGGCGCTCTGCTGGAGTTCTCTTGTGCCCGGAGGTTCCTTCTCGGTCTGGGTGCTGGCAGCCGTGGCGATTCGCCCCCACGCTGGGCAGTGCATGGGGCCACCTGTCCCGTCCCGCTGTGATTCGTCCTGACCCGTCCAGCCCCTGGCAGAAGCAGGGGGGCTTTGGGCGGGGTGTGAAGCGCACGGTGCCGGGGTTCCTGACACGCAAGTTGTGCTGTGGCACAGCAGCTCCGTGCCGCGCTCATCCCCCTCACAGCCCCAGCCTGTGCCCTCAGGCACTGCTCTGCCAACCTACAGCCAGGAAGGCTCAGGGCAGTGGGATGTGAGGAAGTTTTTCTCCCGGGCTGACTCCAATCTGCTCACCTCAGGAGTTTCTGGGTGTGATGCTGTTGCAGAGAGGGGTGGTCACAGCCTTAGGGCTGTCCCGGTTCCTTGTCCAAGAGCTCCTACGACCCCATCTTTTGGGAGAGAAAGGGAGTCCCAGAGCTCGGCTGCTGGTGTTCGAAGTTCTTCTCTATGGTACTGTCCATGTGGTGAAGCGTTCAAGGGGTGTAAGCTCCTCTCTGCCCAAGCTCTGCCCTGTGCTTTAGTATCGACCCTTGGAAGTGAACCCTGGACACAGCTACCTGCGCTCTTCTTCCACTCTGCTGTGCTTGAGCTGAAGCTTCCCCAGCTCCGTGGCCACCAGCACGTCCCTCTGGAGACTGTTCTGTGCACTAACGAACCTCACTGGCCTTGGCTGTTAATTATATCAAACTGCCTTCTCTTGCTTTGTCCTTGAAGCTGCAGTAGTGCTGTCTCCTGGTTTTCTTACCCTCTAGTTACCTTTTCAGAGCCTGGATCAGCTGTGGTCCAGGATGGGCAGATGGCTTCTTCAACTCTTCAGAGCAGGTAGCAGTCACACACACACCTAGCAAGGTCTGCAGCAGTGGTTGCTGTGGAGTGTCAGGTGCTTATCTCTCTGTCTGCTCCATCAGCTCCACTTCTCTTCATTCTCCACCATAGACTCCAGGGGCATTTCTGGCCATGCTCTGCTACACTTCCCCCCCCCAGCCCTGTTCTTCCTTATGCGAGTTTGAAGATGCTCTGCTGGGCATTGGAGGTCTCCTGGGGAGTGTCCATTGTGCCCCAGCACTCAGGAGTATTCACAGCATTAAGGAGAAAAGTGGTTTGCTGCTGCTGTAGTGAACATTCCTACTGCACCTGCTCACCCCCTGAGGGCTTCTCAGAGCTGCTGCTGCTGCTTCCTCCCCAGTCCCTATTACCTTTGTCCTGCATCATCTTCAGCTTGCTGTACCCTTTGGTTTGCAAACTCTCCTGCACTCCTCACACGTTATGGAGGGGAGTGGGGGGGGGGAAGGAAGTGGAAGTCCTCAGTGTTCTGGAGGGTTTCTAAAAGCAGAGGAGCTGAGGCTGTTGGTTGCTGTGAGGAAATGTTGCTGTACATGGTGGTGGTGGCAGCACCTGAGCCTCTTGTGGTGCTCAGCACTCAGCTGGTTAGTTTTGATAATGCCCATGCCAGGGTGGGGTTGGAACTAGCTGTTCTGGTGCCTCCAGCATAAGAGAGATCTGGAACTGCTGGAGTGGGTCCATAGGAGGCCACAAAGGTGAGGAGAGCGCTGGAGAATCTGCCCTGCAGGGATGGGGTAAGAGAGTTGGGGTTGTTCTGCCTGGACAAAA
The DNA here is from genome assembly GCA_013396835.1 of Psilopogon haemacephalus. NCBI lineage: Eukaryota > Metazoa > Chordata > Aves > Piciformes > Megalaimidae > Psilopogon > Psilopogon haemacephalus. Next base: position 101,448 of record VWZI01017648.1, on the reverse strand, counting down.
AAACCTCTTTCCAGTAATCTACTTTACAGGGACAGGGTAAGAGAGTTGGGGTTGTTCTGCCTGGCAAATAAAAACCAACCTCTTTCCAGTTTTCTACCTTACAGGGACAGGGTGAGAGAGTTGGGGTTGTTCTGCCTGGAAAAAAAACCCTCTTTCCAGTAATCTACCTTACAGGGACAGGGTGAGAGAGTTGGGGCAGTCCTACCTGGAGAAGAAAAGGCTCAAAGGAGACCTTAGAGCAGCCTCCCAGTACCTGAAGTGGGCTGCAGGAGAGCTGAGGAGGAACTTATGATAAGGATTTGTAGTGATAGAACAAGAGGGAATGGACTAAAGCTTGAGGAGGGCAAATTTTTACTGGAGATTAGGAAAAAACTTTTCCAGTGAGGGGTGATGAGACACTGCAACAGGTTGCCCAGGGAGGTCATGGATGGCTCCTCCCTGGAGGTGTTCAAGGCCAGGTTGGATGAGGCCTTGAGCAACCCATGGAAGGTGTCCTTAACCCATGGGAGTTGGAACTAGACTATCTTTAAGGTCTCTTCCAACCCAAATAATTCTGACTTTCTGAATCTTAAGAGAGCCTTCAGGCAAGCTCCCAGGTTGGTTGAATTTTGGCTTCCCACGGAAATGCATTTTAACTGCCCACAATGAACCTCTGAGTCTCTGTGTGCAAACCAGACAGGCGTGAGACAGCTCCTCACCATGGTGCTGGGATGGCTGCTGGTCTGGGTGTCTGGGAGCACCCACTGCCAACAGCCTTCTTTGAAGAGAAGAAGCAGGAGGGATTGCTGTGAGAGCTGCGACGGAAGGATAAAGGCTTGAGAACAGTGTAAAATTGGCCTCCCGCTTTGTGAGCAGAGCTGTGCTCAAACAGCATTGTCACCTTGGCTCTTCCAGGCTGGAAGAGTTGAGGCTGTTCAGTCTGGAGAATAGGAGGCTACAGAGCCTCTGAAGGGGACCTACAGAGGAGCTGGACAGGGATGAGAACAGCATAAAATTGGCCTCCTGCTTTGTGAGCAGAGCTGTGCTCAAGCAGCATCGTCACCTTGGCTCTTCCAGGCTGCAAGAGTTGGGGCTGATCAGGCTGGAGAAGAGGAGGCTCCCAGGTGACCTTCTGTGGCCTTCTGGTATCTGAAGGGCACCTACAGAAAAGCTGGGGAGGGACATTTTAAGCTCTCAGGTAGTGACAGGACCAGAGGGAATGGAGCACAGCTGGAGGTGGGGAGATTCAGACTGGAGGTGAGGAAGAAGTTGTTGAGCATGAGAGTGGTGAGAGCCTGGAATGGGTTGCCCAGGGAGGTGTTTGTGGCCACATCCCTGGAGGTGTTTGCAGCCAGGCTGGCTGAGGCTGTGGGCAGCCTGATGTAGGGTAGGGTGTCCCTGGGCATGGCAGGAGGGTTGGGACTGGCTGATCCTTGTGGTCCCTTCTAACCCTGACTGATTCTATGATTCTATGATTCCATGCTGTCAAATGGGATTTCCAGAGCTACAAGCAGCTGCTGGAAATGCCTCCTGGACTCACGCTCTGGATTTTTAGCACACTTGATTCAGTCCAGGGCTTCCTGTGGAATGTAACTGGGAATGGCAGCCTGAGGTACACAGCGCAGAGGTGCATGGCCCAGACACAAAGCTGGGCTCCAGCCTCAGTGCATCTGTGTAAATCTGGGGCTCTGACAAGTCCAGAGGATCACCACCTTCTTCTTGCCCGCACACCAAGAAAGACATTGAGAGGCTGCAGCAGGTCTGCAGGAGGGCAACAAAGCTGGTGAAGAGTCTGGAGAACAGGGATGGTGAGGAGCAGGTGAGGGAACTGGGGGTGTTGAGTCTGGAGAAGAGGAGGCTGAGAGCAGACCTCATTGCTCTCTACAACAGCTCCCTGAACGGAGGCTGGAGCCAGGTGGTGGCTGGTCTGTCCTCCCAAGGAACAAGTGACAGGATGGGAGGAAGCTGCCTCAAGGTGCACCAGGGGAGGTTTAGGTTGGAGATGAGAAGAAACTTCTTCCCTGATAGGGTTCTGAAAAATGAGAACAGGCTCCCCAGGGAGGTGGTTGAATGCCCACCCCTGAAGGTGTTTAGAACCTGGAGAGAAGTGGTGCTGAGGGATGTGATTTAGCACCAGGCTTGTTAGAGTTGGAGCGTGGTTGGACTGGGTGATCTCAAGGCTCTTTTCCAACCCGAATGGTTCTGTGACTCCACAGCAAGCCTTTAGTTCCAGTTTAACCACTTGGCTTGCTCAGTCCTGACTAACTGGTGGTGGCAAAAACCCTTCATGTGGTCCAGCACCAAAAGCAATGTGTCCTTAGAGTGAGATCCCACTGGAGCACCCCAGCTGTGCCTCACCAACCAGTTTCATCCCCTGCTCCGTGCCAGTCATCGGTCTGATGCTATCTGCTCGTTTCTGTGGGTCACCAAGGCTCTGTTTTCCTTGCTTTTGGTAAAAAAGGCTTTAATAGTGATGAAAAAAAGCTTTAATGAGGCAGCGTGGGTGAGAACTGTGAGCACTTCACGGCTGGACTCCATCATCTACCAGAGTGCCTGCCAAGAGCTGCTATGTGGCTAAGGGGATGTAATTTAACTGTGCCTTTTGGAGGAGGCTCTGGATCCTTACTGCTCTCTACTTGGATCCTTTGCTCTGGCCAGGATGTGTTGCCACTTCTGAAGAGCACTGCTGGAAGGGGAGCAGTGTCCTTGCTCTCCATCCCAGCTCTTGGATGTGCCTGTTCCTTCAGCCCAGTATGTTTCGGAGCATCTGTCCAAGGCTGACTTCTGGGCAATGCCATTGAGACGTGGAGGATCTCAGCAGAGATCTCCAGGGAAGGGGTCACACTGTGGTGCTGCAGCCCCTCACAGCTGCTGCCTCTTGCCACATTCTCTCAGTCAGGTGCCGATGGGAGAGGCTCAGGGCTTATTTTGTGGGCTGGAAATGAATCTTCTGGTGGCTGTGAAGGTGCTGATATCCTGGTAATTAAGAGAGCTGTCAGAGGGAGGTGTGCAGAGGCAGTAGGGAGGAGATGCTTTGCTAATTTCTCCTCCCCAGTTCAGAAATGCAATCTGAGTGACTTTCCCAGTCCAGAAAGGATTTGAATGACCCTGGGTTGTCTCTAGCTGTCTGCAGAGAGCGAAGTCCTAGTTGGTGGCCATGCTGGATGCTGTGACTACCTATGGAGTGGGAGAATCTCACCTTCCCCCAGCAGCTTCAGCCATGTGGAGCTGAATCCAGAGATGTGCAAGTTGCTCTGATAGAGGTTGTCAGGTCTTGCAGGTGTGGCAGGACAGGTCCTGCCCTATCTTGAGAGTTTCAGTGCCACTGAAGTCCCCTGTTGCCCAGGGTGTCCCTAGCCCTTCCACTGCCTTGTGCTGAGCAGTGGATGTAACCCTGGCCCAGACAGCCAACTGTGTCCTGGGCTGCATTAAGAGAAGTGTTGCCAGCAGGGCAAGGGAGAGGATTCTGCCCCTTTGCTCTGCTCTCCTCACAGCCCACCTGCAGCACTGTCTGCAGTTCTGGAGCCCCCAGCACAGGAAGGACATGGAACTGCTGGAGAGAGTCCAGAGGAGGGCCACAAAGATGCTGAGAGGGCTGCAGCAGCTCTGCTATGAGGACAGGCTGAGAGAGTTGGGGCTTTTCAGCCTGGAGAAGAGAAGGCTTTGAGGAGACCTTGTAGTAAACTTCCAGTATCTGAAGAGGGCTACAGGAAGGCTGGGGAGGGACTATTCACAAGGTCTTGTAATGACAGGATGAGGAGGAGTAGGTTCAAACTGGCAGAGGGGAGATTCGAACAGGATGTTAGGAGGAAATTCTTCACAGTGAGGGTGGCAAGGCACTGGAACGGGTTTCCCAGGGAGGTTGTGGCTGCTCCCTTCCTGCAGGTGTTGAAAGCCAGGCTGGATGAGGTCTTGAGCAACCTGATCTAGTGGGAGGTGTCTCTGCCTATGGCACAGGGGGATTGAGGTCTCTTCCAACCTAAACCATTCTATGATTCTATGATTATGCCTCCATCTGCGCTGGGCTCATCTGAAGGTGAGTGGTGGCACAAAAGCTCTGCAAGAACAAGCCAATGTTTTTCTGGCTCCATGCTTACCAGGAAACTGATTCTAGGTAACCAGAGCTTTCTTTGCAGAACTCCTGTCCTCCTCACTTCTCCAGCAGTAGGTGTTTGCAGTCTGACATACAACAGGGCAAAGCCAGCAGCAGTTTGAGTGAAAGGGGACATTTTTGGTTGCCAAATGTTGTTTTGAAATACTTTGCTCCTCTTAACACAGTAATTATGAACCATTCAGGTTTCCACCTTCAAAGCCAAGTGCCACTCTCCAGCAGTGCCTGCTTTTTGTGCAAAAGGCTGTTTAACTGGAGGGGAGCTGGATGGGAATGGAAATGGCTGTGAGGATGCTGAGGAGCCACAAGCATCTCTGTGAGGAGGAAAGGCTGAGAGCCCTGGGGCTGTTCAGCCTGCAGAAGAGCAGCCTCAGAGGGGATCTCAGCAATGCTCAGTAACAGATGAAGGACCTCTGGGGGGCAAGAGGCTGGGGCCAGACTCTTGTCAGTGGTGTCCGGTACCAGGACAAGGGGCAATGGGCACAGACTGGAAGCCAGAAGGTTCTGAAAAAGATGAAAAAGTTGTTTGGTGTGAGGGTGCTGGAGCCTTGGGGCAGGCTGCCCAGAGAGGCTGTGGAGCCTGAACTGGAGAGATCTCAGCCCCAGCTGGGCATTGTGATGCTGGGCAAGCTGCTGTGGGTGCCCCTGCTTTAGCAGGAGGGGTTGGAGTGGATGATCTCCAGAGGTCCCTTCCAATCCCCACCGGGCTGGGATTGCCTGTCAAACCCATCAGTGTGATTTCATGGTGTAGAAGACCTTCCCAGGCTGTTCACTCAGCTTTCTGTGCTGGGGTTTTGGTTGCTGTCCATTCCAGACCTCCAGTCAGTACATGCTGTCAGCGCTGCCTTATCGCAGCCACCTCCCCGTGGAGTTTGTACTCTGGACACTCTGTCAGCACCTTCTGGACTGAGCCCAGCAGATTCTTCCTCAGCTCCAGCTATGGGCTGTGTTTCCCAACACTTGCAGAGTGTTTTGCTGCACGTCTTATCTTCACGAAGCACCTTCCCAAGGGACCCTTGCCTAGTCCAAGCTAACCAGCAGCCAGCAAAGGTCCTTTGGGCAGCTTCTTCTGACACAGTTTCCCTGCCTTTTTGCTGCCCTTTCCCTGCTCAGTTTAATTAATTCCTGGCTGCAGCTTCTGCTTGTTGGGATTGGGTTGTGGTGGCTGAGCTCTTCTGGAAGAGAGGGTCTGAGTACCCCCACGTTCTCCTTCCAGAAGCAAGGTGCTGGTTGCTGAAATCCTTTCCCCTAGAAGGGATCTTAAAAGGAATTGCAACATTTCAGCTGTTTGGTGTCTCCCGTTCTGAGCCACTCTCTTCAGTTCTGCAGCAGTGACTTTTGTTCCCTTTCCTTCATCTGCCCAGTGTTTGCCTGGGTTGGTGCCCACCCTTTCTGCAGCCTGCTTATGAAGGGAGCTTTTACTCTGTGATTGCTCCTGCTGTTACTTCCAGAGCCCTCTCCAGAGAGGCAACCACTCCGTAGCTTCTGTAGCAGTCCAAGAAGCATTTTTTGGAAAGACCTGTGTCTTTGATGTGTCAGAGGAGGCAACTGCTCCATAGCTTCTGTAGCAGTCCAAGAAGCATTTTTTGGAAAGACCTGTGTCTTCAATGTGTCAGAGAAGAGAACTGCTCCATGGTTTCTGTAGCAGTCCAAGAAGCACTCCTTAAAAGATCTGTCACTGCTTCTTCTTGAAGCAATGTGTCAGAGAAGGATGAATCTGCCAGCCACATGCTGCCACTTCCATGAAGGATGCAGCTGCTGGTGGACCCAGACCCTTCTTTCACAGCATCATCAAATCTCAGAATGGTTTGAGTTGGAAGGGACCTTAAGGATCATCTTTCTCAGGTTGCTCAAAGGCTCCGCTCAGCCTAGCTTTGGAAACTTTCTCCCCCTCTACTCTGCCCTGGTGAGACCCCACCTGGAATACTGCATCCAGTTCTGGAACCCCTATTCCAAGAGGGGTGTGGACATGCTGGAGTGTGTCCAGAGAAGGGCCACGAGGATGCTCAGAGGGCTGCAGCACCTCTGCTGTGAGGACAGACTGAAAGAGTCGGGGCTGTGCAGGCTGGAGAAGAGGAGGCTCTCAGGTGACCTTCTTGTGGCCTTCCAAGTACTTGAAGGAGGCCTACAAAAAAGCTGGGGAGGGACTTTGTAGGCTATGAGGTAGTGACAGGACTAGGGGGAATGGAGCAAAGCTGGAGGTGGGGAGATTCAGATTAGATGTGAGGAGGAAGTTGTTGAGCATGAGAGTGGTGATAGTTGCCCAGGGAGGTGTTTGGGGCCACGTCCCTGGAGGTGTTTGCAGCCAGGCTGGCAGAGGCTGTGGGCAGCCTGATCTAGGGTAGGGTGTCCCTGGGCATGGCAGGGTTGGAACTAGGTGATCCTTGAGGTCCCTTCCCACCCTGACTGATTCTATGATTCTAAAAGACTTTTGGGATGTGGTTTAATGGTCACGATGGTCTTAGGTCAATGGTTGGACTCAAAGATCTTGGAAGTTTTTTTCCAACCAAAACAATTTCATGATTCTTTGACTTCCAGGCTTGGAGCCTCTCACAGCATTAGTCACCTTCTGCCAATCTGTCTCAGTTCTCATCATTATCTGTTGAGGTGGCACTCCAGCTGTTGACTTGGCTTTGCTGTCAGCTGCTCTCACTTGAGCTGCTGTGTGAACCCCTGTCGCTGTCTCTTGTTCACGTCTGGTGTCATCCTTGTTCCTCAGTGAGCTGCTCATTCACCTGTGTGTAGCTGGCACTCCAGGAGAAAGGGATGGGAGCCTCACACAACCCTCTGTGGTGCATCCTTGTGTTGGTCTGTGGTGAGCCAAGTGCTGGTTCCATTCTTCCTGCTTCATGGGTTAACCCATGGTGTGCTTGTCTGTGCTGGCAGTTTTCTTACAGCTGCACTGAGAGCTGAAAGGAACAAAGGTTGGGGTTTTTTTTTGCTTATTTTCTGCTCCCCAGAGGATGTCACCCTGCCCTTGGCTCATGGTGGGTCCCTCCAAGCACTTGGTGTAAGTTCTCAGCATCCTATTGCCATGCCAGCAGCAGAAAATTCCTTGAAAATTGTAATCTTAGAAGTGCTAAACCAACCTCGTGGTCTCTTGATCTGGAAGCTCCTTTGCTTGGGCATCTATTCACAAGGTCTTGTAATGACAGGATGAGGGGGAATGGGTTCAAATTGGTGGAGGGGAGATTTAAACAGGATGTTAGGAGGAAGTTCTTCACAGTGAGGGTGGTGAGACACTGGAACAGGTTGCCCAGGGAGATTGTGGCTGCTCCCTCCCTGGAGGTGTTGAAGGCCAGGCTGGATGAGGTCTTGAGTGTCCTGATCTAGTGGGAGGTGTCCCTGCCTATGGCACAGAGGGGTTGGAACTGGCTGATCTTTGAGGTCTCTTCCAACCTAAACCATTCTATGATTCTGTTCTATGATTCTATCTGTTGACTCATGAGTCAGCTTCCCTGTCACCTCGACTGGCTGTTGGTATCTCCCAGTGTTCCCTTGGGTCTTGCCATGGCCACACTCCTCTTTGAGAGACAAGAGGGTCTGCACATCTCTTTGTCATGCAAAGTGTCCCTAGGAAAAGGACCCTGTGATGTGTCATAGAATCATAGAATGGTTTGGGTTGGAATGGACCTCAATGCTCATCCAGTTCCAACCCCCTGTGCCATAGGCAGGGACACCTTACACTAGATCAGGGCACTCAAGGCCTCATCCAGCCTGGCC
>VWZI01017648.1:57925-71382 GCA_013396835.1 Psilopogon haemacephalus | reverse complement strand
TCTCCCTCTATCCCCCACCCATCTCTCTCTCTCATTTACCCATCTCTGTCTCTCATCCACCCATCTCTGTCTCTCTCCTTCACCCTTCTCTCTGTCTCTCCCCCACCCATCTATCTCTCTCATCCACCTATCTTTCTCTCTCTCCTCCACCCATCTCTCTCTCTCCCCCACCCATCTCTCTCTCTCTCTTTCTCTCTCTCCTACCCATCTCTCTCTCTCTCTCTCTCCCCCACCCACCTCTTCTTTTTAAACTAGGTTTACCTCTGCTGGTACAAAGAACGATTGCCAGGACCATTGTCCTGCAGGAGATCGTAGGGAAAGGCCGGTTTGGTGAAGTCTGGCATGGAAAATGGTGTGGGGAAGACGTGGCTGTGAAAATCTTCTCCTCCAGAGATGAGCGCTCCTGGTTTCGGGAGGCAGAGATCTATCAGACGGTGATGCTGAGGCACGAGAACATCCTGGGATTCATTGCTGCTGACAACAAGGGTGAGCTGCCAGGCAAGGGGGGAGGTGTGGAGTTGGGCAACAGTTTTGGTTGGAAGAGACCTTTAAGCTCCTTGAGAGTCCAACTGTTAGTCCAGCACTGCCAGGTTGCCGCCAGACCATGGCTCTCAGCACCGCATCTCCATAGCTTTGCAACCCCTCCAGGGGTGGGGACTCCACCACTGCCCCGGGCAGACTGGGTCAAGCTTTGATAACCCTCATGGGGGAGAAATTGTTCCTCATGTCCAACCTAAACCTTCCCTGGTGCAACATCAAGCCTTTTAATCTTGTCCTATTGCTAGTTTGCTGGGAGAAGAGACCCACCCCCACCTCACTTCATCCTCTTTTTAAGGAGTTGTAGAGGGAAATGAGGTCTGCCCTCAGCCTTCTCCATGCTTCACAACCCCAGATCCCTCAGCTGCTTCTTCCCTGATGCAACATGAAGACTTTTTTCTCGTCCTATTGCTAGTTTGCTGGGAGAAGAGACCCATCCCCACCTCACTTCAACCTCCTTTCAGGGAGTTGTAGAGAGAGAGAAATGAGGTCTGCCCTCAGCCTTCTCTTCTCCATGCTGCACGACCCCAGATTCCTCAGCTGCTCCTTCCCTGATGCAACATGAAGCCTTTTTCTCTCGTCCTATTGCTAATTTGTTGGGAGAAGAGACCCACCCCCACCTCACTTCAGCCTCTTTTTAGGGAGCTGTAGAGAGAAATGAGGTTTCACCTCAGCCTTCTCTTCTCCAGGCTGCACAACCCCAGCTCCCTCAGCTGCTCCTCACAAGACTTGTGCTCTAGACCTTTCCCCAGCTTCTCTTAGAACCTCTTTCACTGCCCCCCGCCTCTCCCAGCTGAAACTCCACTTTGAGCCTTGCAGCTCTCTCTCCTGAGGTCCCTCCTGGTGTGGCGGCCAGCAGACGTGTCCCTTCACGTGCTCCTGGGCAAGCCACAAGTGTAGCTGAGGTGAGTAATCAACCCCCTTGCTTCCCTGGGCAGATAACGGGACATGGACGCAGCTGTGGCTCGTCTCTGAGTACCACGAGCAGGGGTCCCTCTTCGACTACCTGAACAGAGGCACGGTGACGGTGGAGGGCATGGTCAGGCTGGCGCTGTCGGTGGCCAGCGGCCTGGCACACCTCCACATGGAGATCGTCGGCACGCAAGGCAAGTGCTTCCCTCCCCAGCGTCCATCAGCTGCTGCAAGGAGCCCCAGGGGGGTTTCATAGAATCATAGAATGGTTTAGCTTGGAAGAGACCTCAAAGATCAGCCAGTTCCAACCCCCCTGTGCCATAGGCAGGGACACCTCCCACTAGATCAGGTCGCTCAAGACCTCATTCAGCCTGGCCTTGAACACACCCAGGGAGGGAGCAGCCACAACCTCCCTGGGCAACCTGTGCCAGTGTCTCACCACCCTCACTGTGAAGAACTTCCTCCTAACATCCCGTTCAAATCTCCCCTCCGCCAATTTGAACCCATTCCCCCTCGTCCTGTTTGCAAGCCCATGGTGTGCTGAAGCAGCTTTACACCAGGGTTACATCAGGAGCAGCTGCCCCAGCGTGTGGTGGCGGCATGAGGAGAGCGAGGACTTCATCTCCCAGTGCTCGCTGCTCTGCCTTCTGTGGGGCGACTGTGCTGAAGGGTCTTCCACAGGGATTTGGAGGGAGAGCTAGATGATCTTTTGAGATCCCTTCCAACCCAAACCATTCTATGGTTCCAGTTCCACATCCTCTGTTTCCCAGGGCAGGTTTAGACTGGACGTTAGGAAGAAGTTCTACGCAGAAAGAGTGATTGCCCATTGGCACAGGCTACCTGGGGAGGTGGTGGAGTCCCCATCCCTGGAGGTGTTTAAGAGGAGGCTGGATGAGGCCCTTAGTGCCATGGATTAGTTAGTTAGAAGGGTTAGGTGAGAGGTCGGACTCGATGATCCTGGAGGTCTTTTCCAACCTGGTTAATTGTGTGATTCTGTTTTGTTCCTGAGATACAGATTCTGGACCTGAAGTGCCCTCAACGGGTTTTAGGCCGGGGGCATTTCACAGACTCATAGAATGGTTTGGTTTGGAAGAGATCTTGAAGATCACCTCATTCCAACCCTCCTGCCAAGGGCAGGGACACCTTCCCCTAGACCGGGTTGCTCAATGCCCCAACCAGTTTGGCCTTGCACACCTTCAGGGAGGGGACATCCACAACATCATGGGACAACCTGTTCTGCTGTCTCACCATTATGCAGAGCTTTACTCAGGACTAAAATAGGCTTTAGGGGTTTTGGCAGGGTGAGCAAAACTGGGGTTGCCTCCTTGCTGGCTGTTCAAAGATGCAGGCTGCTGTAAGCAAACCCTAGGTGGCTGTCTCCTGTGTGGGCAGGCAAGCCAGCCATCGCGCACCGAGACCTGAAGTCCAAAAACATCCTGGTCAAGAGGAACGAGACCTGCGCCATCGCTGACCTGGGCCTGGCCGTGAAGCACGACTCGGTGATGAACACCATCGACATCCCCCAGAACCCCAGGGTGGGCACCAGGAGGTGGGTGAGGGCAGGGATGGCTTCTCTCTGCTTTTGCCTCCCTTGGTGGTCACTTGGGTCATGTTGTTGGATCTGCTGAGTGTCGGTGACAGATCCCAGCCCTCTGTCCCCACCGGCTGGGGATGATGCTGTGGCTTGGGTTGGAACTCACCACTGCACTGTGATCACAGCTCTTCAGGGTGGATGTTCATCAGTACCAAGTGCCACAACCCCATGAACACTCCAAAGTCAGGGCAGAGTGGCTGGAAAGCAGCTCAGTGGAAAAGGATCTGAGGAGGTTGGTCAACAGTGGCTAAAGATCAGCCAGTGTGTGCCCAGGTGGCCAAGATCCTGGCTTGGGTCAGCAATAGAGTGGCCAGCAGGACCAGGGTAGGAATTGTCCCACTGGACTGGATGCTGGTGAAGCCACATCTTGAATACTGAGTTCAGTTTTGGGGCCCTTACTCTGAGAAGGAAATGGAGGGATTGGAGCCTATCCAGAGAAAGGCAATGGAGCTGGTGAAGGGTCTGGAGAACAGGGCAGGTTAGGAGCAGCTGAGGCAGCTGGGATTGTTTAATCTGGACAAACAAAGGCTGAGGGGAGACCTCACTTCTCTCTACAACTCCCTGAAAGGAAGTTGGAGCCAGGTGGATTTTGGTCTCTTCTCCTTAGTAACAACTGCTAGGACAAGAGGGAATGGCCTCAAGTTGCTGCAGAAGAGGTTTAGGTTGAATGTGAGGAACAATTTCTTCCCCTTGAGGGTTGTCCAGGCCTGGCCTAGGCTGTCTGGGTTAGTGATGGAGTCCCCATTCCTGGAGGGGTTTCAAAGCCATGGAGATGCATTGCTGAGGGACATGGTTTAGTGGTGACCTGCTGCTGCCTGGCCCCGAACGCCGCAGAGCAGCGCAGGCTTTGAAATGATCTGCCTCTGGCAACTGACCTTTGTCTGCTTTAAAGGTACATGGCTCCTGAGATCCTGGATGATGTGATGAACATGAACATCTTCGAGTCCTTCAAGCGTGCAGACATCTACTCTCTTGGACTGGTGTACTGGGAGATAGCCCGAAGGTGCTCTGTGGGAGGTGAGCTCCCTGCCTTTCCCTTCTGCCAGCCAAACCAATTTGATCTCAGACAGAAGAAAAGCACTAACAACTGCCTGGGCTGTGCGTGGTGGTTGAAGCCTGTCCTGCTGTGGTGGGTCAAGGTGGTCCCAGATGGTTTTCTGTTCACGGGATGTTAGGATTTGGAAGGGACCTCCACAGATCATTGACAAACGCCCCGTGCAAGACCAGGACCTCCTGTAGTGGTTTGAGCAGTTACCTGCCCACCCCCCCCTTTTATAAACCCAGGGACTCAGAACACTGGAAGTTAATAAATGAAGCTTTATATTTACAGCAATGCACAATAGACAAGCAAATATTTACAAGATATAACAGATATTTACAGATATGTACAATGAAAAGGTAATACAGAAACACCACAGCCCTCCCAGAGATCCAAATCCCCAAGAGGGGTAACCAACCACCCCCTACCACCTCTCCCCCCTTCCCCAATCTTATCTCACCACCTGTTGATGCTGCAGATAAGCTGAAGTAGATCAGCCAGGGGGGTTAGTAGCAGCAAAGAAGTTAGTAGAACTATTGAGAATTAGCTACCAAGGCAGAGACAAAGGAGACCATGCAAAGAGCAGCTGCAGCCAGAGAGGTCAGAAACCGTCTGATATCTAATGTTTTGGGTACAACACTTAAAAACATTTTTTTTCTCTTTCTCAGTAAAGCTCTGGTGAAGTGACACACTGTGCTTTGCTCTCTCAGCCAATAGTCTAATTTCTCACTCACATTCTCCAATTAGCTCAAACCAGCACACCTCCACAGATCATTGAGTGCAACTCCCACATCAGAGTAGGACCAGAGAATCTAGTGCAGGTCGCACAAGAACACATCCAGACAGGGCTGGAAAGTCTCCAGAGGAGACTTCACAACCATTCTGGGCAGCCTGTTCCAGTGCTCTGGGACTTCTACAGTCAAGAAGTTCTTCCTCATGTTGAGGTGGAACTTCTTGTGCCGTAGTTCATACCCATTACCCCTCGTCCTATCCCAGGGTGCAACTGAGCAGAGGCTGTCCCCTCCCTTTTGACCCCCAGCCCTCAGATATCTATAAACAATGATTAGATCCCCTCTAAGTCTTCTCTTCCCAGACCAAACAGTCCCAGGTCCCTCAGCCTCTGCTCACAGGGCAGTGCTGCAGCCCCTTCATCGTCTTCGTAGACCTGCTTTTCTGTTCTCTCTTAGTGCCTGTAAAACCAGTTTAGAGTTTGTTCTGGAGCAGCTTCTTTGAATGTTGTGTTATCCACAAGATGAATCCTTCCTAGGAGCTACCGAGGAGTACCAGCTGCCTTACTACGACGTGGTGCCTTCTGATCCTTCCATAGAAGACATGAGAAGGGTGGTTTGTGAGCAGAAGCTGAGACCAAATATTCCAAACCAGTGGCAGAGCTGTGAGGTAAAAGCAGTTTCATGGAATCACAGAATCCTAGAATGGTTTGGGTTGGAAGTCACCTCAAAGATCATCCAGTTCCAGCCCCACTGTGCCAGTGAGGCAGAGGTGCCTCCCACTAGAACAGGTCACTCAAGGCCTCATCCAACTTGGCCTTCAACACCTCCAGGGAGGGAGCAGCCACAACCTTCCTGGGCAACCCCTGCCAGTGTCTCACCACCCTCACTGCAAACAACTTCCTCCTAACATCCACTTTCAATCTCCCCTCTGCCAGTTTGAACCCATTCCTCCTCGTCCTGTCATTACAGGACCCTGTCAATAAGCCTTCCTGTAGGCCCCCTTCAGATACTGGAAGGCCACTCCAAAGTGTTCCCTTCTCCAGGCTGAAGACCCCCAACTCTTGCAGTCTGTCCTCATAGCAGAGGAGTTCCAGCCCTCTCAGCATCTTCTTGGCCCTCCTCTGGACTCGTTCCACTTTCCAGTTCGTTGCAAGAGTTACCCTTAGAAAAGAGTTTTCCAGTGAGACATGAGAGGCTTGATGTCCAGCTCCTCCTGGGTGTAAATTTGTTTTGGATGCTCAGCTCATTGCAAGAGTCACACTTAGAAGAGAGTTTTCCAGTGAGACACAAGGGGCTTGATGTCCAGCTTCTCCTTCTGGGTGTAAATGTGTTTTGGATGCTCAACTGTTTTTTTGACCTCCTAGATCAATCCAGAGAATCTCTCTTTGCCTCAGGTGCCAAACCCTGTCCCACATAGAATCATAAAAATGGTTTAGGTTGGAAGTGACCTCAAAGATCATCCAGTTCCAACCCCCCTGTACCATAGGCAGGGACACCTCCCACTAGAACAGGTTGCTCAAAGCCTCATCCAACCTGGCCTTCAACACCTCCAGGGAGGAAGCAGCCACAACCTCCCTGGGCAACCTGTTCCAGTGTCTCACCACCCTCACTGCAAAAAACTTCCTCCTAACATCCCATTTAAATCCCCCCTCTGCCAGTTTAAACATCATCAAACAGTATCATAGAACTGTTTGGGTTGGAAAAGTCCTCTAAGGTCCTTGAGTCCAGCCTTCAACCCAACACCACTGTGGCCATTAAGCCATGTCCCAAACTGCCACACCCACACATTTCTTGAACACCTCCAGGCATGGTTACTCTACCACCTCCCCGGGCAGCCTGTTCCAATGCCTGACTGCTCCTGCAGCAACGAAATTGTTCCTGACATCCAACCTAAACCTCTCCCGGTGCGATCCCAGGCCAGTTCCTCGTGCCCTGTGATTCCATGGATTAATGCCTGCATTTCTGAGCTTTGCCGCGGTGGCGCCGCGCTTCAGAGATGAGGTGGCAGAGGTGGGGGCGGCGTCCTTGAGCTGACCCCTGGGTTTGTGGCCCACAGGCGCTGCGGGTGATGGGCAGGATCATGCGGGAGTGCTGGCACGCCAACGGGGCCGCGCGCCTCACCGCCCTGCGCGTCAAGAAGACCATCTCGCAGCTCTGCATGCCAGAGGACTCCAAAGCTTGACTCGCCTCCCTCATACAGGAGGAGAAGGAGGAGGAGGAGGAGGAGGAGGAAGTTCTTCTGTTCGTCTTTTAACGTGTGATGCGACGCTACTTTTATTTTTCCGGTCTACCTCAGACGCAGCTCAGCGTTGGAGTGCTCAAACCACAGCACTGATGTCCGACTTCGCCCTTGGCCGGCGGAAAGGGCAGCTCTTGACTCGTCACTTGGCGTTTTGTGCAGCGAGTTGGTGGCTTGCTTGGGGCTCCTGAAGTCAAAGAGATGCTGAGAAAGGAGCTTAGGACACCGTGGCAGTGTAGAAACAGCTTTGCTGTCGTGCTTTCCGTCCCAGCCACACCCTGACCGTCCTGGAGGCAGCTGCTGTTGGTCACAGCCTGTCTGCAGGAGCAGTCAGGTGCTTTACCCCTTGAACCAAGTGAAAGGCCAAAAATTGAGCTTCTTAGGTGTTTTGACCCAGAAAGCTGGGAAGGATCTGTCAGTGAGGTGTGGTTTTCAATACTCTACAACCATTCGCTGAGGAAGTCAGAAAAGGTGAAGGCTCCTCTGAGAAGGTAGGTTGCGAGCCAGGAGCATCTCATCAGCTGTTCATCGCCTTTGAGCCAACCTCTTGGGTGTTTTGACCCAGAAATCTGGGAAGGAGCTGTCAGTGAGGTGTGGTTTTCAATACTCTTATTTACAATCATTTGCCGAGGAAATCAGAAAGGGTGAAGGCTCCACCGAGAAGGTAGGTTGTGAGCCAGAAGCATCTCGTCAACTGTTCAGCACCTTTGAGCCAGCTTCTTAGGTGTTTTGATGGTTTTCAATGCTCTTATTTACAATCATTCACTGAGGAAATCAGAAAGGGTGAAGGCTCCACTGAGAACGTAGATTGTGAGCCAGAAGCATCTCATCAGCCGTTCATCACCTTTGAGCCAGCTTCTTGGGTGTTTTGACCCAGAAGGATGGGAAGGAGCTGTCAGTGAGGTGTGATTTTCAATGCTCTATTCACAACTATTTGCTAAGGAAATCAGAAGGGTGACGGCTCCTCTGAGAAGGTAGGTTGTGAGCCAGAAGCATCTCATCAGCTGTTCATTGCCTTTGAGCCAGCTTCTTAGGTGTTTTGACCCAGAAAGCTGGGAAGGAGCTGTCAGTGAGGTGTCGTTTTCAATACTTTTATTTACAATCATTCACTGAGGAAATCAGAAAGAGTTAAGGCTCCTCTGAGAAGGTAGGTTGTGAGCCAGAAGCATCTCATCAGCTGTTCATTGCCTTTGAGCCAGCTTCTTAGGTGTTTTGACCCGGAAAGCTGGGAAGGAGCTGTCAGTGAGGTGTCGTTTTCAATACTTTTATTTACAATCATTCACTGAGGAAATCAGAAAGAGTTAAGGCTCCTCTGAGAAGGTAGGTTGTGAGCCAGGAGCATCTTGACAACTGTTCGTTGCTTTGAGCAGGCTTCTTAGGTGTTTTGACCCAGAAGGATGGGAAGGAGCTGTCAGTGAGGTGTGGCTTTCAATACTCTATCCACAATCATTTGCTGAATAAATCAGAAAGAGTGAAGACTCCACCAACAAGTTAGGCTGTGATGCACAATCATCTCATCAGCTCTTTGAACCAGCTTCTTAGGTGTTTTGACCCAGAAATCTGGGAAGGAGCTGTCAGTGAGGTGTGGCTTTCAATACTCTATCCACAATCATTTGCTGAATAAATCAGAAAGAGTGAAGACTCCACCAACAAGTTAGGCTGTGATGCACAATCATCTCATCAGCTCTTTGAACCAGCTTCTTAGGTGTTTTGACCCAGAAATCTGGGAAGGAGCTGTCAGTGAGGTGTGGTTTTCAGTACTCTATTTACAATAATTCACTGAGGAAATCAGAATCATAGAATCATAGAATGGTCTAGGTTGGAAGAGACCTCAAAGATCATCCAGTTCCAACCCCCCTGTGCCACAGGCAGGGACACCTCCCACTAGATCAGGACGCTCAAGACCTCATCCAGCCTGGCCTTGAACACATCCAGGGAGGGAGCAGACACAACCTCCCTGGGCAACCTGTTCCAGTGCCTCACCACCCTCACTGTGAAGAATTTCTTCCTAATATCTCGTTCAAATCTCCCCTCCACCAATTTGAACCCATTCCCCCTTGTTCTGTCATTACAAGACCTTGTGAACAGTCCCTCCCCAGCCCTCCTGTAGGCCCCCCTCAGATACTGGAAGGTTGCTATAAGGTCTCCCCAAAGTCTTCTCTTCTCCAGGCTGAAAAGCCCCAACTCTGTCAGCCTGTCCTCATAGAAGGGTGAAGGCTCCAGCGAGAAGGTAGGTTGTGAGCCAGGAGCATCTCATCAGCTGTTCATTGCCTTTCATTTTGCTCTTGTTCATTGAACATCTCAAGCGAGGGAGAGTTTTTTTTCTCTTTTGCCACAGTTGGTAGGAAAACCAAGAGAGGCAATGTTATTGTGCTAGGTAGGTAGGGGTGGAATGGTTTAAGTCCCACCTAAAGAAAGTCTCTATTTTTTTAAACCTCATCCTGCCAGTCTAGCTCTCCTAACACTTTTTTCTCTTTTTTTTTTTTTTTTTTTTAATAGTGCCTTTTGATGTTTTAGGAGGAAGCTTTACCAAAACATGTTATTGGCAAATGGTTGAAACTTGGCCAAAATGTTCCTTGGTGGCTGTGGTGCCTTCACCTTACCATGCCAGGGGATTTAGGGGGTGCCTCAATGCCCACCAGCCACTCTTCCTGGTTGTCCACTGCCCCCTAAATAGGTTTTGTGTCACTTTAGCTGTCTGCACAACTTCTAACTCACCCCTTCTTGTGTTAAGTAGCCTAGGTCCTGGCAGAGGACGTTCCTACTCGACCCTCAGGAGATGCTTCTCCAGTGTGCTTTCTGAGATGTCAAAGTCATCTCCCAGGTTTAATTCTTCTGCTCTTCACCTGCCTAAACGACACCAGGGAGCTGTGTAGAGGTGACCTTTCAAAGCTGTTTGAGGGGGTCACTGTCCCTCCTGCAGGATCCAAAGCATGATGCTGACTTGAGTGTCAGAAGTTCTGCAGAGGCAAGGTCCAGCATTTGTTCCTGTAGGAAGTAACTAGAGAAGAAATCCTTCTGTGGAAAGAGGAGCCATCAAAGAGTTTTGTTTTTTTTTTAAGTGGGAAAAAAAGAAATGTCTTCTCCACTGGAACTGTCTCCTCTTGAATGTGCAGGACAGGCTGTCTGATGTCAAAGGTAGTGGAGGAAAAGGAGTTTTACATCCTTCTAGGGCTGCTTCTTCAAAAGTATTTTAATTCTTGTCCTGTTCTGAGCTAGAGCAGAACTAATTCTCTCCAGAGATGTTACTTTCCAGCTCTCTTCTAAGTGACTGCACTCACTCTAAGTATCTACATCACCTGCAGTGCAGGTGAGATGAACTTGCCAGAGCTGCTTTAGCTCTCAGGAAGATGCCCAGAAGGGCACATTCCATCTTTCCAGAGCTCCTGGTGCTTGCAGACCATCTTCTTCACCTCAAGGGTGCTCAACCAGTCACCACATTTAGCCTCTACTGATTGATAATTCTAATTTGGGGGAGTTAGTTTTGGTTTTTTGTTTTGGGGTTTTTTTTTGCTTGGTTGGTTTTTGGTTTTTTTTTTTTTTTAATTAGTTTTTAATATCAACCAAGAAAGGTGTTGCACAGAATCATAGAATCAGTCAGGATTGGAAGGGACCACAAGGATCATCTAGTTCCAAACCCCCTGCCATGCCTAGGGACACCCTACCCTAGATCAGGCTAGCCAGAGCCTCATCCAGCTTGGCCTTAAATGTGAACTGAAAGGGAAAGTTAATTAACATCTTCTCCAGCACCTTGCTTCGTTGTGTTTCCTTAACCTCTCTCCCCTCGAGAATTTCAGACTCTCATCTCCTTTGCACTTTGCTGTTTCTGTAGGCATCTGCACTTGCCTGAGCTCATTCCCTCATGTACGTCCAATAGATCCTGTGACACTTTGGTCATGGTGGTGTCACTTCTGACTTTGACAGTAGATCCAGGAACTGGATTTGTTTAGGAACGTCCTTAGTCTCTGCAAGGGGTCTG
Organism: Psilopogon haemacephalus; assembly: GCA_013396835.1. Taxonomy (NCBI): domain Eukaryota; kingdom Metazoa; phylum Chordata; class Aves; order Piciformes; family Megalaimidae; genus Psilopogon; species Psilopogon haemacephalus. The sequence continues at coordinate 60,351 of VWZI01017648.1, read as the reverse complement.
GCTGCTGAGTGGAGCAGTGTCTCCTTTCCTGGATCTGGCAGGGAGGTTGAACTTGTTGATCGCCAGAGGTCCCTTCCAACCCCTAACATCCTCTCATCCTCTGACCACAAATAGGCTTAGGGATGTCCTCAGCACATCCATGCCAGTGGGAAGCATTTGTGTTCCTCAGCGCTGTCCAGAATGGTATCTCATGAACTTCCTCACCACAAGATGGACATCTTCAGCACTGGCTGCTGGGTAGAGCTTCTGCAGGGTCCCCACCTGTGTGGTGGGTTTCACTGTGAGGATGGGGAGGGGAAAGTTCATTGAATCATAGAGTCAGGGTTGGAAGGGACCACAAGGATCATCTAGTTCCAATCTCCTTCCCATGCCCTGGGACACCCTACCCTAGAGCAGGCTGCCCACAGCCTCTGCCAGCCTGGCCTCAAACACCTCCAGGGATCTGGCCCCAGACACCTCCCTGGGCAACCCATTCCAGGCTCTCACCACTTTCATGCTCAACAACTTCCTCCTCACATCCAGTCTGAATCTTCCCACCTCCAGCTTTGCTCCATTCTCCCTAGTCCTGGCACTACCTGATAGCCTAAAATGTCTTTCCCCAGCTTTCTTGTAGGTCCCCTTCAGATCCTAGAAGGCCACAAGAAGGTCACCTGGGAGCCTCCTCTTCTCCAGCCTGCACAGCCCCAACTCTTTCAGTCTGTGCTCACAGCAGAGGTGCTGCAGCCCTCTGAGCATCCTCATGGCCCTTCTCTGGACACGCTCCAGGATGTCCACATCCCTCTTGTCCCAGGGGCTTCAGAACTGGATGCAGTACTCCAGGTAGGGTCTCAACAGAGCAGAGAAGATAGGAAGAATCACCTCCCTGGCTCTGCTGGCCACACTTCTCCTGCTGCAGCCCAGGCTCTGCTTGGCTTTCTGGGCTGCCAAGTGCAGACTGCTAAGTTGCTCCATCACATCCCATCACTTCACATGGCATCACTTGTGGCCTACTGGTGCTCATTGTGGTGTCATGGTGCGTGCTGACGATTCCTGCTGTGGTTCAGTGTGGGTTTTTGTGGAGCTGTCCTTTCACAGCAGAAGGACCTTTGGTGACAGGGACCATCCCCGCACACCGCTCTACCCCCGTCCCTCTGAAGCTCCTGGGGAAGGCATCCCCTGCCCTGCCTGTGAGCAGGCTGCACGGTCTGTGGCCTCCCAGAAACACAGGCTGAGAGGTGTAGAGGAAAGGTCGTGCATGGGGGAGAGGGAACGTGCAATAAGAAGCTGTGGCTTCTACCGAATGTACTTTCGCCGGAATCAGGCTGTGAATGTATTCTGAACGCGGCTTTAACCTCCGTGTCTACACCTGCTGTGGCTATCAGCCCCCTCCAAAGAGAAACCTGCAGTGTGCTGTTGTTCCGTGGGCTGCTTTTTTGGCTTCTCTGTTTGTTTTTTTCCTTCCACAGGAGTGTTTGTGTTGTGTCTGGAGGTTCACCTGGTGGAACACCTCATCTAGTGTCCAGCCCGGCGAGAGAGCTTCACAGCTGTGGCTGAAGAGTTTGCTTGCTCTGGGCAGCTGCCCTGGGTGTGAACAGCTGCTGGCACTGCTGCGTTTTCCTGCCTGTTCTCCGTACCAAAGCACTTGCAGAAAGATGTGGCCGTTGTAATAAACTCAGCGCAGTCTGCCCTGGGTGTTCCTTTAAGTGCGAAGCTGTTTTAACAGAGTATTCCATCTAAATCTCCCCTCTTTCGGTTTATAGCCTTCAGGCCTGACCCTCCACCCCCAGCTTCAAACTACAGCAGGTTTAGACTGGATGTTAGGAACGAGTTCTTCACTCTGAGGGTGGTGGAACACCGGAACAGGTTGCCCAGGGAGGTGGTTGAGGCCCCTTCCCTGGAGGTATTCAAGGTGAGGATTGACAGGGCTCTGAGCAACCTGATTCAGAGGAGGATCATAGAACTGTGGGTTGGAAGGAACCACAAAACTCAGCTAGTTCCTTTCTCCAGCTGTGCAGAATACTCCAGAATGGAAAGCAGTGATGCTCTCTGTCAGCAGTGCAGAGGGAAGGGCAGTCCAGACAGACTGCAGTGCTGCTCTGAAGGTGAGCACAAAGGAGCAGCCAAGCAGCAAAGCTCACAGGAGGAGTGATGAAGGAGAAGCACTGCTCAGGCAGGACCACAGTGTGGTGAGCACCTTGTGCATCCCAAGCCTCCCTCCCTCAAACAGAACATCTCGTCCAGATTCCTCTCAGGAGCTTCCCACACTGTGGTGCTGTGAAGATGTCACTGCCATCCCAGCCCAGCCAAGTAGAATCAGAGAATCAGTCAGGGTTGGAAGGGACCACAAGGATCATCTAGTCCCAACCCCCCTGCCATGCCCAGAGACACCCTACCCTAGAGCAGGCTGCCCAGAGCCTCTGCCAGCCTGGCCAAAAACACCTCCAGGG
>VWZI01017648.1:2300-54199 GCA_013396835.1 Psilopogon haemacephalus | reverse complement strand
AAAAAAGTACAAAGTGAAAAAAAAAAAACCCAACCCGGGGGTGGGAATGGATGGAGGTTGAATCCAAGCAGTGAAGTTGGAAATTGGTGGTAGATGCAGATGGATGCTGGTGGGATGCAGTGAGTTAGAGTTCCAAATGTGGCTGCTCTCCCACGTGTTTGTTGGAGAGCAGGTGGTGAAATAGCAGCAGCAGGGAAGCAGGATGCTGGGCTGGTGAGGGGGCAGAGACCAAGAGGAAGAAACAGAAAGTTCATCCCCCCTTTATAGGGGGTGTCAGCAGGAAGTGGGAGGGGGCTAAACATGACACTTTGGGACAGGTCAGACCACCCCCAGGGAGGAGTCAGGATCCAGTTCAGGTAAGCCCCTCCAGGAGGGCTTTAACCCTTTACAATAAAGGACCTTCTGGTGGCAAGAAGATTGAGTTGTCAGCGGTGCCCAGCCACAGGACAAGGATCAACAGGCATAAAGTGGAACCCAGGAGGTTCCATCTGAAAACTAGGAGAAACTTGTTTGGTGTGAGGGTACTGGAGCTCTGGAGCAGGCTGCCCAGAGAGGCTGTGGAATCTCTTTCTCCAGAGAGATTGCAAAACCCACTTTGGACATTGTGATGCTGGGCAAGCTGCTGTGGGTGCCCCTGCTTTAGCCTCTGGATGATCTCCAGAGGGCACTTCCAATCCTCACCATGCTGGGATTTGGGGGATCCTGTGATCCCTGGAGGGGCTTCAAAGTAGTGGAGACGTGGTGCTGGGGGCCACGTTTGTAGTGGTGTCCTGGCTGTGCTAGGTTAAGGCTTGGACTCCATGATCTTAAAGGTCTCTTCCAGCCAAACCAGTTCTATGATTCTGGGGGGTGCACGACTGCTGTAGGGGCTGGTGACATCACCTGGGGACCAGTGGCGTCACTGTAGGGGGTGGCACAGGGCAGCTGAGGCAGCTTCGACCGAGGTCCTGCTCTGATGGGAGGTTTCATTTGTTTCTGCTGCCAGCTCTTTCTCTGGAGATGAGTCACTGGTTTCAGAAGTGCAGAGCCTGAGGAACTGAAACGCACTTTGTTTGTTTGCAGAGGCCCTGGGCAGGGTGACTGTGAGCAGGAAAAGGGGAAGAGGCTTTGAGTCACCAAAGTCCTCACATTGCTCAACACAGCGGGCAGATGCCACCCCAAGATAGAGCTCACCTCTCTCAGCAAGAGAAGAGAGCTTCTCCAATCTGCTACTCTAACCTTGTCTTTTCTGACCAAGGATCATGGAGGAGGAGAGAACCAGTAAGTGTGAGCAGGGCTGGTGCCACCATTAACCTAGAGAATCATAGAATCAGCCAGGTTGGAAGAGACCTCCAAGCTCATCCAGTCCAACCTAGCACCCAGCCCTAGCCAATGGCACTAAGTGCCCCATCCAGGCTTTGCTTCAACACCTCCAGGGATGGGGACTCCACCACCTCCCTGGGCAGCCCATTCCAATGCCAATCACTCTCTCTATGAAGAACTTCCTCCTAACACCCAGCCTGTACCTCCCCTGGCACAACCTGAGACAGTCCAAACCTAGATCATGGAATCATAGAATAGTTTGGACTGGATCTTTGGTTGACCACTGAGAGCAAGGGACCTAAAGTGGAGACACCATAGCAGGTAACCAGCACTGGAATTGTCACCTGCTCTGGCAGAACATGGAGGTGGTCCCAGGTTCAGGAGTTAGTCTCATTATCTCACTGACCTTGTGGGAGCTTTTGTTCCCACCACTGAAGTGGGCTTAAGCCAGGGTTCACCAGCTGGCATGTGCTGTGCTTGGGCTGTGCTGTGCAAGGTCAGACTGCTTGGCCCAGAGGTCCACTTCATCTCCCAACATGTCCCTCATGCACCATGTATGCCAATCACTCTCTCTGGCAACAACTTCCTCCTAACATCCAGCCTGTACCTCCCCTGGCACAACCTGAGGCTGTGTCCCCTCCTTCTGTTGCTGGTTGCCTGGCAGAAGAGCCCAACCCCACCTGGCTACAACCTCCCTTCAGGCAGTTGTAGAGAGCAATGAGGTCTGCCCTGAGCCTCCTCTTCTGCAGGCTGCACACCCCCAGCTCCCTCAGCCTCTCCTCACAGGGCTGTGCTCCAGACCCCTCAGCAGCTTTGTTACCCTTCTCTGGACAGGTTCCAGTACCTCAACATCTTTCTTGAGCTGAGGGGCCCAGTGGGTGACTGTGGGGCTGAGTGTCCTGTCAGGGCAGACACCTCTGTGTGTTCTGCTGCCAGCACCCCCAGCTGTGGTCCCTGTCATTTTGGTCACCTTGAGACTGTGTCCCCTCCTTCTATTGCTGGTTGCCTGGGAGAAGAGCCCAACCCCACCTGGCTACAACCTCCCTTCAGGTAGTAGACAGAAATGAGGTCACCCCCTGAGCCTCCTCTTCTCCAGGCTGCACATCCCCAATTACCTCAGCCTCTCCTCATAGTTCCTCAGATCTGCTGGGCATTTGCAAGCCCTGCCAGAATGGATTGGTGAAGGTGAAGGTGCACAGGCAGCAGCCAGATGAAGCACCTCTGCTGGGATGCACAAGTGTGGGCATCTCTGCACCTTCTCCAAGTCACTTAGCCCCTAAAGTTATTGAGAATTTTGTTTTGTGGCCAGAGGAGATGTCACAGGGGTTAAAAAAAAAGTGAGGGAGGCCTTTACCTAACCAGCTCAGGTAGGTGGAAATGCTTGAGTTGTTCTGGTTGTCCTTTTGGGGATGGCAGAGCAGCTAAAAGGATGTGATGTGAGGTGAATCATAGTCATAGAATCAGTCAGGGTTGGAAGGGACCACAAGGATCATCCAGTTCCAACCCCCCTGCCATGCCCAGGGACACCCTACCCTAGATCAGGCTGCCCACAGCCTCTGCCAGCCTGGCTGCAAACACCTCCAGGGATCTGGCCCCAAACACCTCCCTGGGCAACCCATTCCAGGCTCTCACCACTCTCATGCTCAACAACTTCCTCCTCACATCCAATCTGAATCTCCCCACCTCCAGCTTTGCTCCATTCCCCCTAGTCCTGGCACTACCTGAAATCCTAAATAGTCCCTCCCCAGCTTTTCTGTAGGCTCCTTTCAGATACTGGAAGGTCACAGAATCATAGAATGGTTTAGGTTGGAAGGGACCTCAAAGCTCATCCAGTTCCAACCCCCCTGCCATGCCCAGGGACACCCTACCCTAGATCAGGCTGCCCACAGCCTCTGCCAGCCTGGCTGCAAACACCTCCAGGGATCTGGCCCCAAACACCTCCCTGGGCAACCCATTCCAGGCTCTCACCACTCTCATGCTCAACAACTTCCTCCTCACATCCAATCTGAATCTCCCCACCTCCAGCTTTGCTCCATTCCCCCTAGTCCTGGCACTACCTGAAATCCTAAATAGTCCCTCCCCAGCTTTTCTGTAGGCTCCTTTCAGATACTGGAAGGTCACAGAATCATAGAATGGTTGGAAGGGACCTCAAAGCTCATCCAGTTCCAACCCCAACTTGCCATAGGCAGGGACACCTCCCACTAGATCAGGTCGCTCAAGACTTCATCCAGCTTGGCCTTGAACACCTCCAGGGAGGGAGCAGCCACAACCTCCCTGGGCAACCTGTTCCAGTGTCTCACCACCCTCACTGCAAACAACTTCCTCCTAACATCCAGTTTAAATCTCCCCTCTGATGATTTAAACCCATTCCTCTTCATCCTGTCATCACAAGACCTTGTCAATAGTCCCTCCCCAGCCCCCCTGTAGACCTCCTAGGATGAAGGGATGGATGCAGCTCCCAGTGCTGCAGGAGGAGCAGCCATGCTTCTCCTCTGCCAACCCCAAGCCACCTACACTGATGCAGGGTGGGCAGTGAAGCCAGGCAGCTCCTCCCTGTGAGGTGACGTGGTGAGGGGCTGGGCAAAAGAAGGAAGAAAACAAAACTTTCTGTGGCAGTAACATGATTAGAATCAGCCATGCAAAAAAAAAACAACAAAAAACAAAAAACAAAACCACCACAAAAAAATCAACCAACCAACCAACCAATAAATAAAACCAGCAGCAACAACAAAACCCCCAAACAAACAAACAAACCCCCCCCCAAAACAAAAACCCCATTAAAAAACAAAAAAACCCAAACAAACAAAAAACCCAAACAAACCAAAAAAAAACAAACCAGAGCAAACAAAGGCTCCTGTGCTGGCAATTCAAATTCTGCTGATCCCTGAGCTGCATGGCCCTGGTCCCACCACCTTCCTGGCTCTGCCCACCCTGAGTTCTGCCTTGCAGTGTGATGTGTTGGGCTGGGCTCTGCAACCCATCCCCAGCTCTGCTTCTGCCCTGAGAGGAGCCACGAGTCTGGGTTTTTTTTCCCACTGATACTGACTTTACATGCTCCTGCTGCCTCTTTTGCAGCCCCTCACCCAAAGGCTCTTCCCTCTCCTGTGCGTGGGGGGGCCCCCAGCCCAGCCCAGCCCTGCCCTGCCTCTGCCACCAGCAGCAAGGGCCATGCTGAGGGCATGCAAATCAGCTCGGAATTAATGTGTGGTGACAGCACATGCCAGGCTGCACCGAGCTCCCACAGGGTCAGCAGGGACAGAAACTGGAACTAGATGATCCTTGTGGTCCCTTCCAACCCTTACTGACTCTGACACCCGTGGGGCTGCCTGCCCCTGCCTGTGCCCTGTGCTGCCCACACCTCTGCCAGCCTGTCCCAGGTGTCTCTTGGGGAAGGTGCATGAAAGGTGTCTGCTGAGAAAAATTAACCCAAGCATGCTGGGGTTGGAAGGGACCTCTGGAGATCATCCAGTCCAATGCCCCTACTAAAGCAGGGACACCCACAGCAGCTTGCCCAGCATCACAATGCCCAGCTGGGGTTGGAAGTTCTCCAGAGAAGGAGACTCCACAACCTCTCTGGGCAGCCTGCTCCAGGGCTCCAGCACCCACACAACAAACAAGTTTCTCCTAGTTTTCAGATGGAACCTCCTGGGTTCCAGTTTGTGCCCTTTACCCCTAGTCATACCACTGACAAGAGTCTGGCCCCAGCCTCTTGCCCCCAGACCTTTATCTGCTGCTGAGCATTGCTCAGATCCCCTATGGGGCTGCTCTTCTGCAGGCTCAACAGCTCCAGGGCTCTCAGCCTTTCCTCCTCACAGAGCTGCTCCTCAGTATCTTTGGAGCCTTCTCTGGACTCTCTCCAGTGGTTCCCTGTCTCTCGAACTGAGGAGCCCAGAACTGGACACAGTACTCCAGATGTGGCTTCACCAGAGCAGAGTAGAAGGTGAGAAGAACCTCTTTTGTTCTGCTGGCCACACTCTTCATGCACCTCAGAATGCCATTGCCCTTCTTGGCCATGAGGGCACATTGCTGGCTCTTGTGGAGCTTGTCCTCCAGCACTGCCAGGTCATCCCCAGAGCTGCTTCCCAGCAGGCCACCCCTCACCTTTGCTGGTGCAGGAGGTTATTCCTCCCCAGGGGCAGGATGCTACACTTGCCCTGGCTGAACTTCATGAGGGTGAGCTCTGCTGAGCTCCCCAGTGTGGCCAGGTGTGTCTGGAGGGCGAGCAGCAGCAGAGCTGTAAGGACCCAAGGAGGGTAGGAAGGTCCTGCAGAGGGGTTGGGACAGGCTGGAGTGATGGTCTGAGGCCAATTGCATGAGGTTTAACAAGGCCAAGTGCTGGGTCATGAACCTTGGCCACAACAACCCCCAGCAGCCCTACAGGCTGGGGGAGGAGTGGCTGAAGAACTGCCTGGTGGAAAAGGACCTGGGAGGGTTGGTGGACAGCAGCTGAACATGAGCCAGCAGTGTGCCCAGGTGGCCAAGAAGGCCAACAGCATCCTGGCCTGGATCAGAAATGGTGTGAGCAGCAGGAGTGGGGAGGTGATGATGCCCCTGTACTCAGCACTCGTGAGACCACACCTCGAGTACTGTGTCCAGTTTTGGTCACCACAGTTTAGGAGGGACATTGAGGTGCTGGAGCAGGTGCAGAGAAGGGTGATGAGGCTGGGGAGAGGTCTGGAAACATCACCTAGGAGGAGAGGCTGAGGGAACTGGGGTTGGTTAGTCTGGAGAGGAGGAAGCAGAGAGGGGACATTATTGCCCTCTACAACTACCTACAAGGAGGTTGTAGTGAGGCTGGTGCTGATCTCTTCTCTCAAGTTACTAATAGGACCTCCCACCTGTTCTAGTGGGAGGTGTCCCTCCCTATGGCAGGNGTGTCCCTGTCTATGGCAGGGGGTTGGAACTGGGTGATCTTTGAGGTTCCTTCCAACCTAAACCATTCTACGATTCTATGACAAGAGGAAATGACCTCAAGTTGCATCAGGGGAGGTTTAGATTGGATGTTCAGAGGAAGTTCTTTACTGAGTGGGTGGTCAGGCACTGGAACAGGCTGCCCAGAGAGGTGGTGGAGTCACCATCCCTGGAGGTGTTTAAAAAAAATGTGGATGTGGCATTGATGATGTGGTCTAGTGATTAAGGATGCTGGGGTGAAGGTTGGACTGTGGCCTTCGAAGATCTGAAGAGGACCTACAAGAAAGCTGGGGAGGGACTTTTGAGGCTATCAGGTAGTGACAGGACCAGAGGGAATGGAGCAAAGCTGGAGGTGGGGAGATTCAGATTGGATGTGGGGAGGAAGTTGTTGAGCATGAGAGTGGTGAGAGCCTGGAATGGGTTGCCCAGGGAGGTGTTTGGGGCCAGATCCCTGGAGGTGTTTGCAGCCAGGCTGGCAGAGGCTGTGGGCAGCCTCCTCTAGGATGGAGTGTTCCTGGACATGGCAGGGGGGTTGGCACTAGCTGATCCTTGTGGTCCCTTCCAACCCTGACTGATTGATTCTATGATCCTGGTGGTCCCTTCCAACCCTGACCGACTCTATGATCCTGGTGGTCCTTTCCAACCATAGTGACTCATAGTGACGAGAGGTTGTGCTGAGGGGTTTGGTTTAGTCAAGGACTTGCCAGTGTGAAACTGATGATTGGACTCCATGATCTCGAAGGTCTTTTCCAATCCAAGAAATAATTCTGTGGTTCTGTGCCTATCACTGCAGGGCGCAGCAGGAGGTCACTGGGAACTTGTGTGCAGGGGTGGGGAAGTTAAGGAGATTTCTGCCGGTGCCAAGCCCTGCTCTGAGCCCTGCTAGCAGCACAGCCCCTGCCCTGCTGTGTGACTGGGAGGGATTTGCATAACCTGCACCCAAACCACAGGGCTCACGTGGCTCCTTTCCTGCCCCTGCTCCTCAGCACCCGGGGACCAGGGTGCCTTTAGTTCCCTCAGCGCCGAGCGACGCCGCTCTGAACCCCCCCTGCCGCCCCTGAGATGGCCCTCAGGAAGCTGCTCCAGCAGAACCACAATGCCAACCTCCTGGGCTTCGGCAGTGGTGAGGAGCAGGCTGTGCCCATGGACAGCAGGAGGGTCCAGCTGCTGGCCAACACGGTGGGCACGCTGCCACGGGGGCGCAAGCAGGTAGGGGATGGCTCCTGGGCTCGGGGAGGGGGATGGCTCCAAGCCCACCTGGAGAGTTGCTCACAGCCTGCCTTGGCAGAGCTGTGCACAAATGGCCAAGCTTGCCCGGGTGACCTCACAGCTTGCTGTGGTTCCTGATTTTGGGGTGCTGGAAGGACCTCACAGCTCGCTGTGGTTCCTGATTTTGGGGTGCTGGAAGGACCTCACAGCTCGCTGTGGTTCCTGAATTTGGGGTGCTGGAAGGAGCACCCCCGGAGGCCAGTGACAAGCAGAGTCCCTCAGGGATCGGTCCTGGGCCCAGTCTTGTTCAACATCTTTGTGGGTGTCATGGAAAGATGCATTGAGTGCAGCCTCAGCAAGTTTGCTGAGCACCCCAAGCTGTGTGGTGCAGCAGCCAGGCTGGAGGGCAGGGATGGCATCCAGAGGGACCTGCACAGGCTGCAGAGGTGGGCACAAGCCAACCTCAGGAGGTTCAACAAGGCCAAGTGCAAGGTCCTGCAGCTGGGTCGAGGCAATGCCAAGCACAAATCCAGGCTGGGCAGTGAGTAGCTGGAGAGCAGCCCTGAGGAGAGGGACTTGGGGGTGCTGGTGGAGGAGAAGCTCAAGATGAGGCAGCAGTGTGCACTTGCAGCCCAGAAAGCCAAGCAGAGCCTGGGCTGCAGCAGGAGAAGTGTGGCCAGCAGGGCCAGGGAGGTGATTCTCCCCCTCTACTCCACCCTGGTGAGACCCCACCTGGAGTACTGCATCCAGTTCTGGAGCCCCTGGGACAAGAGGGATGTGGAGATGCTGGAGTGTGTCCAGAGAAGGGCCACGAGGATGCTCAGAGGGCTGCAGCACCTCTGCTGTGAGGACAGACTGAAAGAGTTGGGGCTGTGCAGGCTGGAGAAGAGGAGGCTCCCAGGTGACCTCCTTGTGGCCTTCTAGGATCTGAAGGGGCCTACAAAAAAGCTGTGGAGGGACTTTTGAGGCTATCAGGGAGTGGCAGGACTAGGGGGAATGGAGCAAAGCTGGAGGTGGGGAGATTCAGATTGGATGTGAGGAGGAAGTTGTGAAGCATGAGATTGGTGAGAGCCTGGAATGGGTTGCCCAGGGAGGTGTTTGGGGCCAGATCCCTGGAGGTGTTTGCAACCAGGCTGGCAGAGGCTGTGGGCAGCCTGATCTAGGGTAGAGTGTCTCTGGGTATGGCAGGGGGGTTGGGACTAGATGATCCTTGTGGTCCCTTCCAACCCTGACTGATTCTCTGATTCTACTTGGCTGGGCTGGGATGGCAGTGACATCTTTGCAGCACCACAGTGTGGGAAGCTCCTGAGAGGAATCTGGATGAGATGTTCTGTTTGGGGGAGGGCTGCTTGGGATGCACAAGGTGCTCACCACACTGTGGTCCTGCCTGAGCAGTGCTTCTCCTTCATCACTCCTCCTGTGAGCTTTGCTGCTTGGCTGCTCCTTTGTGCTCACCTTCAGAGCAGCACTGCAGTCTGTCTGGACTGCCCTTCCCTCTGCACTGCTGACAGAGAGCATCACTGCTTTCCATTCTGGAGTATTCTGCACAGCTTTGGGTCGATTGGGCTGTCCCTGCTCTCTGGGCTTGTCCCCCAGAGCAGCATCAACCAGCAGGTTTCTGCTGTGTGCGGCTGGTTTCATCCCCTGCTCTCTCTTGCTGGTGCTCTAAGATGCCAGCTGAACAAGCCCAGCCTGGGTCTGGTTGTCCAGTGTGAAGAGGCCCAAGCAGAAAACGTTTGAGACACTCAACAGTCTGAAAGTGTCATTAGGAACTGGTACTTAATGGCTGCACAGCCAGGCTGATGCTGAGAACAGGGCTCGTGGGTGGCATCCAGTTCTCCTGCCTGTGGTGGAGCAGCCTTTGCGTGGCAGCTTGAGATGGCAATGGCTGTGAGGCTGGCACAGGCTCACAGGATGTCAGGGGTTGGAAGGGACCCAAAGAGATCATCGAGTCCAACCCCCCTGCCCCAGCAGGACCAGTAACAAAAGAACACATCCAGACAGGCCTTGAAAGACTCCAGAGAAGGAGACTCCACAACCTCTCTGGGCAGCCTGTGCCAGTGCTCTGAGACCCTTACAGTCAAGAAGTTCCCCCTTGTGTTGAGCTGCAACCTCCTGTGCTGCAGCTTCCATCCATTGCTCCTTGTCCTGTTGCAGGCAGCAAGTGAGCAGAGCCTGTCCCCCCACTCCTGACCCCCAACCCTCAGATATTGATAAACATTGATTAAATCCCCTCTTGGTCTTCTCCTTTCCAGACTAAGTAGCCCAACATGTCTGGAGAGAATTATCTACCATCAGTTCAATCCAGAAGACCAATGTGTATTCCATTTTAGAAATACTAAGCTAAAATCAAGTCTTTATGTTGCTGCCTCTTTTTGGTCTCAATGGGTGAAGCTGTGACTTCATTTTCATTAGTCTGCCTGGCTACCGTGGAGTCACAATTAGGAGACTTCCCAGCTGTTGTTTAAGAATATGCTTCTTGACATTTCAGAAACTGACTCTTCCTTACAAGCACATTAATTTAAAATATTTTGGGAAAAAAAAAAAAAAAGAAAAAAAGAAATCTATGTCACATAAATGTGTAGCTCATATACACCTCTTTATGCTTTACGTATCCTATGTGCTTGTATTCATGTATTTTAAATCTATGTCACATAAATGTGTAGCTTATATACACCTCTTTATGCTTTACATATCCTATGTGCTTGTATTCATGTATATATATATATATATATAAGTGGGAGTCTTAAAAAATAAACTCAGCCTCTCCTCATCAGGCAGTGCTCCAGACCCTTCAGCATCCTTGTAGCACTCCACTGGACCCTCTCCAGCAGATCCCTGCCCCTCTTAATGAGTTACAACACGGACAGGACCCATCAGCTCCCAGCTCTGTGGCTATACAACATGGACAGGACCCATCAGCCTCTGGCTCTGTGGCTATACAACAAGTCTCTCCCCATGCTCTTCTGCCCTCTCTGCCTGTCCTTAAGGATGTTTCTAAAGGTGGTCATAGTGTGGCATCATTTTTTATCCTGCTGGAGCTGTCGTTTGGCTGCACTGGCTGTAAACGTTGCAGTGAGGAGGTGATTGCAAACCTTTGGTTCAGTTTGTGGGATTAGTCACTGTTTAATACTGGCACCTTCTAGTCTGAAGTAGGGGGTCTTGGAGACCCCACCTGGAGTACTGCATCCAGTTCTGGAGCCCCTGGGACAAGAGCAATGTGGACATGCTGGAGTGTGTCCAGAGAAGGGCCATGAGGATGCTCAGAGGGCTGCAGCACCTCTGCTATGAGGACAGCCTGAAAGAGTTGGGGCTGTGCAGGCTGGAGAAGAGACTTTCTTGGTGACCTTCTTGTGGCCTTCCAGTATCTGAAGGGGGCCTACAAAAAAGATCAGGAGGGACTTTTTAGGATATCAGGTAGTGACAGAACTAGGGGGAATGGAGCAAAGCTGGAGGTGGAGAGATTCTGACTGGATGTGAGGAGGAAGCTGTTGAGCATGAGATTGGTGAGAGCCTGGAATGGGTTGCCCAGGGAGGTGGTTAGAGCCAGATCCCTGGAGGTGTTTGCAGCCAGGCTGGCAGAGGCTGTGGGCAGCCTGATCTAGGGTAGGGTGTCCCTGGGCATGGCAGGGGAGTTGGAACTAGATGATCCTTGTGGTCCTTTCCAACCCTGACTGATTCTATGATCCTATCTGCTTGTTGGTGGGGCCATGCATCAGTGCAGGACTGCTGTGCAGCCACCATGTCCAGCTGCAAAGGGAACTGTCTGCAGGCACCATCTGTTCTGCCTGGTTTCTGCTTTTTGACTGGTGTTGAGGTGATAAGTTTATAATATGGAGCTGAGGAGATCTTATAGCTCTTGGGGAGACCTTTTCTCTTCTCAGCAACTCCCTGGAAGGAGGTTGGATCCAGGTGGGGGTTGGACACTTTCTATGAGGAACAAGTGATAGGACAAGAGGATATGGCTTCAAGTTGTCCCAGGACAGGTTTAGGTTGGGCATGAAGAACAATTTCTTCCCCTTGAGGATGGGCAAGGCCTGTTCCAGGCTTTTCCCAGGTCAGTGGTGGAGTCCTCATCCCTGAAGGGGTTTCGAAGCTGTGTAGATGTGGTGCTGAGGGCCATGCTTTAGTGGTGACCTGGCAGTGCTGGGTTAATGGTTGGACTTGGTGATGTTGAAGGTCCTAGAATTTCGTAGAATCAGCCAGGTTGGAAGAGACCTCCAAGCTCATCCAGCCCAACCTATCACCCGGCCTTAGCCAATGGTACTAAGTGCCCCATCCAGGCTTTGCTTGAACACCTCCAGGGACGGAGGCACTGCCAGGTTAATGGTTGGACTTGAGAGGTTCTTTCAAGCCTAAACAATTCTGTGATTCTATGGTGGGATGGCACCAGGCCATTTTAGTTTTTCTCTAATTGGCTGCTTTCAGCCATGTGCCTCAAAGAACCATGAGCCTAACTGACCCTTTTTCATCCTCATTTCTGATTGCAGCTTCCTTTAGCCAGATCCAGTTCCTCAGGTGACTCCTCCAGGCCACAAAGGTAAGAGGAGATTCTTTCTGTCAGCCCTGTTCTCACTTACTCTGCATGAAACTTGTGTCCTGGGGACCTTTCTACCCAGAAGCCCTAGTGGCATCAGGGATGAGAGTGGTGCTCAGAACCTGGGCTGTGCAGGTGAAATGGTGATATTGAGTTTGGGTAAGGTCTAGCCTGGAGAAGAGAAGGCTCAGGGCAGACCTCATTGCTCTCTACAACTACCTAAAGGAAGGTTGTAGTCAGGTGGGGTTGGGCTCTTCTCCCAGGCAACCAGCAACAGAAGGAGGGGACACAGTCTCAGGTTGTGCCAGGGAAGGTATAGGCTGGATATTAGGAAAAAGTTCTTGCCATAGAGTGGAATGGGCTGCCCAGGGAGGTGGTGGAGTCACCATCCCTGCAGGTGTTGAAGAAGAGACTGGATGGAGCACTTAATGCCATTGGCTAGGGCTGGGTGATAGGTTGGACTGGATGATAATGGAGGTCTCTTCCAATCTGGCTTATTCTATTCCACTCCATTGTATTGCATTGTATTGCATTGTATTGCATTGTATTGCATTGTATTCCATTCCATTCCATTCCATTCCATTCCATTCCATTCCATTCCATTCCATTCCATTCCATTCTATTATATTCTACTCTATTCTACTCTATTCTATTCTATTCTATTCTATTCTATTCTATTCTATTCTATTCTATTCTATTCTATTCTATTCTATTCTATTCTATTCTATTCTATTCTATTCTAACACGAAGGCTGAGGGATTGGGCAGTGGTGGGCACAGGTTGGTTTTGGGTATGTAGAAGTACAGAGGCATGAAGTGTGGCACTGCAGTGCTCACCCAGAGCTCTCTGCTCTCCTTGCAGACACCTGGTTGCTATCTTAAAAGAGGACAAGGAGCTGTTTGGGTTCGAAATCCAGGTAAGGCTTGAATGCTGAGCTGATTTGGTTAAAAAGAAAATGTGCTGCAAGCCCCAAAGTGCCACAGCCTCAAAACTGGAGCACAGAAAGATGTCATAGAGTCATAGAATGGTTTAGGTTGGAGGTGATCTCAAAGATCATCCAGTTCCAACATCCCTATGGCATAGGCAGAGACACCTCCCACTAGAACAGGTTGCTCAAGGCCTCATCTAACCTGGCTTTGAAAACCTCCAGGGAGGCAGCAGCCACAACCTCCCTGGGCAACCTGTGCCAGTGTCTCACCACCCTCACTGCAAACAACTTCCTCTTAACATCCACTTTCAATCTCCCCTCTGCCACTTTAAACCCATTTCCCCTCATCCTTTCATTACTAGACCTTGTCAATAGTCCCTCCCCAGCCCTCCTGTAGGCCCCCTTCAGATACTGGAAGGCTGCTATAAGGTCTCCTGGAAGCCTTCTCTTCTCCAGGCTGCAGAGCCCCAACTCTCTCAGCCTGTCCTCATAGCAGAGCTGCTGCAGCCCTCTCAGCATCTTGGTGGCCTCCTCTGGACTCTCTCCAGCAGTTCCATGTCCTTCTTGTGCTGGGGGCTCCAGAACTGCACAAGAAGGCTCATGGCCACAAGAAGGTCACCTTGGAGCCTCCTCTTCCCCAGAATCAACAGCCTCAACTCTTCCATCCTGGAAGAGCCAAGGTGACAATGCTGTTTGAGCACAGCTCTGCTCACAAAGCAAGAGGCCAATTTTACACTGTTCTTGTCCCTGTCCATCTCCTCTGTAGGTCCCCTTCAAATGGTGTAAGGCCACTGTTATTTTCTTTTCCCTGCCAATGATCTCATTTCTCTCATTACAATATCCCAACGTAGAAGTTGGGAATGCAAAGAGAAGAGAAGGCTTCCAGGAGACCTTGGAGTAGCCTCCCAGTATCTGAAAGGGCCTACAGGAGGGCTGGGGAGGGACTATTCACAAGGTCTTGTAATGACAGGATGAGGGGGAATGGGTTTAAACTGGCAGAGGGGAGATTGAAACTGGATGTTAGGAGGAAGTTGTTCACAGTGAGGGTGGTGAGACACTGGAACAGGTTACCCAGGGAGGTTGTGGCTGCTCCCTCCCTGGAGGTGTTGAAGGCCAGGTTAAATGAGGCCTTGAGCATCCTGATCTAGTGGGAGATGTCCCTGCCTATGGCACAGGGGCGTTGGAACTGGATGATCTTTGAGGTCTCTTCCAACATAAACCATTCTATGATTCTCTCATTGGGCACCATGAAAAAGAGGCTGGCACCTTCATCTTGACACCCACCCCACAGATATTTACAGACAGCAATCAGGTCCCCTCTCAGTCTTTGCAGCCTTAAACAGCCTCGGATCTCTCAGGCTTGCTTTGTATGAGAGATGTTCATCCCTTCATCATCCTCATAGCCTCCACTGGGCTCTCTCAAGTAGATCCCTGTCCCTCTTCAACTGGTGAGCCCAGAACTGGACTCAGTATTTCAGGTGAGGTCTCAGCAGGGCAGAGAAGGGGTGGAGGGAGAACCTCCCTAGACCTGCTGGCCACACTTCTGTGTGTGTGTGTCACTTGTGTGTGAGCCACACACCCCACCAGGAGTACTGCATCCAGTTCTGGAGCTCCTGGTACAAGAGGGATGTGGACATGCTGGAGTGTGTCCAGAGAAGGGCCATGAGGATGCTCAGAGGGCTGCAGCACCTCTGCTATGAGGACAGACTGAAAGAGTTGGGGCTGTTGAGTTTGGAGAAGAGGAGGCTCTCAGGTGACCTTCTTGTGGCCTTCCAGGATCTGAAGGGGGCTACAAAAAAGGCTGGGAAGGGACTTTTGAGGCTATCAGGGAGTGCCAGGATTAGGGGGAATGGAGCAAAGCTGGAGGTGGGGAGATTCAGACTGGATGTGAGGAGGAAGTTGTGGAGCATGAGAGTGGTGAGAGGCTGGAATGGGTTGCCCAGGGAGGTGTTTGGGGCCACATGGCTGGAGGTGTTTGCAGCCAGGCTGGCAGAGGCTGTGGGAGCCTGATGTAGGGTAGAGTGTCCCTGGGCATGGCAGGGGAGCTGGAACTAGATGATCCTTGTGGTGCCTTCCAACCCTGACTGATTCTGTGGTTCTATGATTCTATGCTCTTGTGGCCAAGAGGGCTGATGGTACCCTGGGCTGCATCAAGAACCATAGAACCAGTCAGGTGTGGAAGGGACCACAAGGATCATCTATTTCCAACCCCCTTGCCATGGGCAGGGACACCCTATCCTAGACCAGGCTGCCCACAGCCTCATCCAGCCTGCATGTTGCTGCCCCACAGAATAACTTCCTACCCAGTAAGACTCTGAGGTCTTTCTGCATGGAGCTGCTTTCCAGCAGGGTGACCTCTGGCCCATAGTGGTGCTGGGGGCTGTGGCAGTACCGTGGAGCTCTGCTTGTGGTGGGAGCTGCAGGCAGGAGCCCATTGGTGATCCTGCAAGGCTCCCTCGTGTCTCTGTTTCGCTCCCTGTGGTGTCAGAGCCACGGGCACAGAGCTCACAGCTCTCTGTGCAGAAGGGAAGATGACATCTTCAGTCAAAGGGGAGTGTTGGGAGGAGCTAAACTGCTTCCAGTTGGGTCCTGAGCAGGGACTAATGAGCAGGGAGCCTCCAGCTGGCCAACAGTGGGGAGCTTTCAGGAGGGAGGATAATTGAGTCAATTATTGGGCTTTTGTGGCCACTGTCAGGGCAGATTTGCATCCCCCCTTGACGTTCTGATTAAAAATAATTGTTCTTGGCACATTTTCTTCCTGGATCTCCATCCAGTGTGAGGGCTTCACTAGAAGGTCCAGGCTACAGAGAAGGCAGCATCTGCCCTGTGCTAAGCTGTTGGTTAGAAGCTGTAATTCCCTTGCTACAAGTTAAATCTGGGCCACCCATAGGAGGATGATGTGGAGCTTGAGGTCTACCATCTGCAGGGAGTTCATGAGAGCTTCAATGATGGCTGAAGGCCAGAGCTTCTCCCATGTTACTGCTTCTCCTACTTCCCACATGTGAACCAGAGCCTGTGGCTAAGAGCTCCCAAAGTGTTCAGGTGTTTGCAGAAGAGATGCTCTGGTGGCACATCTCTCCCTTTCCTGCAGCCACCTGAAAGCTTTGTGTCCCCTCCCAAACTGGCCCAGCTCTCTTCCTCAGTGAGGAGAAGAAGGAACAACCTCCTGGTTGGAGTGCTTCTCCTGGGGCCTTTGGTCATGCCCTGGAGTTGTCCACCTCTCCTGGCAGCTCTGGTGGGGACATTGAGACACCCCTGTACAGGTGGCTCCAGTTAGGTGTGTCAAACCCCATCCTGTTTGTCCCATACCACCCAGTCTGGCCCAGCTGTTTGGGTTGGTAGGTGAGACATAGCACTTCAGAATTGTAGAATCAGACAGGTTGGAAGAGATCTCCAAGACCATGGCCACGACAACCCCAGGCAGTGCTAAAGGCTGGGGACAGAGTGGCTGTAGAGCAGCCAGGCAGAGAGGGACCTGGGGGTGCTGATTGACAGGCAACTGAACATGAGCCAGCAGTGTGCCCAGGTAGCCAAGAAGGGTCTGGATCAGGAAAAAGGATCAGGAACAAGGTGGCCTGGATCAGGAACAGTGTGGCCAGCAGGAGCAAGGAGGTCATTCTGCCCCTGTACTCAGCACTGGTCAGGCCACACCTTGAGTGCTGTGTCCAGTTCTGGATGCCTCAATTTAAGAAAGATGTTGAAGTCCTTGAAGGTGCACAAAGAAGGGCACCAAGGCTGGTGAGGGGGATGGAGCACAGCCCTACGAGGAGCAGATGAGGGAGCTGGGGTTGTGCAGCCTGGAGAAGAGGAGGCTCAGGGGAGACCTCATTGCCAGGCAGGGGTTGGTCTCTTCACCCAGGGACAGAACAAGAGGACACAGTCTCAAGCTGCACCAGGGCAGGTTCAGGTTGGACTTTAGTAAGAAGTTCTACATGGAAAGAGTGATTGGCATTGGAATGGGCTGTCCAGGGAGGTGGTGGAGTCCCCATCCCTGGAGGTTTTTAAAAGGAGGGTGGATGAGGCACTTGGTGCCATGGTTTAGTTAATTAGAAGGTGTTAGGTGATAGGTTGGACTCAATGATCCTGGAGGTCTTTTCCAACCTGGTTAATTCTGTGATCATCCAGTCCAACCTATCACCCAGAGCAACTTAGAAACAGGTCAAAAAACCCCCCAAAAGGTAACTGTGACCTACAGTGGCATCTCCTCCAAGGCCACCACCTTTCACTTGATGCAAGGTGGTTGGTCTAAGGGCTGGAATGACTGCCCTGGTGTGATTTGGCCAGGTGAGAGCTGAACTCCCCTGATCTCCAGCCCTATCTCTTCCACACTGACTGAGAAATGTGTGTGTGGGTCTAAGAAGACTTCACCTAGCTGGGTCAGCTGCAGGGTTTCGGGAAGCTCAGCTGCAGTCATCAGTTTGGGTAGGCAGGCGTGGCTGAGGTTTGCATGTAACCAAGAAGACATTTCCTGTTGCTGCAGGGACCTGCTGGGGTTCCATCATCTGCTTTAGCACTGCTCTCTGGGCATGGCAGCACTGCACTGACAACCACCACAGATGGGACACTTCCAACCTAAACCATTCTATGATTCTATGTATGTAGCAGTTAAGGAGTTCCCCACACCCCAACACACACACACATGGACACCAGACTAATTCAGCCAGCTGGAAGTTAAGGGATGAAGCTGTATTTACAGCATGGCACAATTTACAAGCACATATATGCAATAAATACAGATATTTGCAGCTATATAGAATAATATGGGGGGCTGGGGTGATGAAAAGCTCAAGATGAGGCTGCAGTGTGAGTGCAGCCCAGACAGCAACTGTGTGCTGGGCTGCAGCAAGAGCAGCTGTGGGCAGCAGGGCAAGGGAGGGGATTCTGCCCCTTTGCTCTGCTCTCCTCACACCCCACCTGCAGCACTGTGTGCAGCTCTGCAACCCCCAGCATAAGAAGGACATGGAAGTGTTGGAGCCAGTGCAGAGGAGGCCACCAAGATGCTGAGAGGGCTGCAGCAGCTCTGCTGTGAGGACAGGCTGAGAGAGTTGGGGCTGTGCAGCCCGGAGAAGAGAAGGCTGCCAGGAGACCTTATAGTAACCTTCCAGGAGACCTTGGAGTGGCCTTGCAGTATCTGAAAGGAGCCTACAGGAAGGCTGGGGAGGACTATTGACAAGGTCTTGTAATGACAGGATGAGAAGGAATGGGTTCAAACNGCTTTGAGGTTCCTTCCAACCTAACCCATTCTATGATTCTATGTACAAGCTAACAGAAATACAGAGATATAAACCCCTTCCTGACCAGCAGAACTGCCCAGGAGGGTTTTCAAACCAGCTCCCCTCCTCCCTCCTTCTTTCCTATCCCCCTCTTCCCTATCTCAGCATCCCCTTTATGTGCAGGGTGAGCTGCAAAAGATTGGCAAGAGGTTAGAAGAAGAAGAAGAATGAGTTTGAGTTATGCAGGTTCAGGCAGAGATAGTGAAATGGGCAGCAGCCAGACAGGCACTGTCTATCTTTGTCTATATTCTTTGTTTTCACATGTCTATGTCTCAGCAGAACAAATGGGTAATACAGACATCATAGAATCATAGAATCAGTCAGGGTTGGCAGGAACCACAAGGATCATCTAGTTCTAGCCTCCCTGTCATGCTCAGGGACACCTTATCCTAGATCAGGCTGCCCACAGCCTCTGCCAGCCTGGCTGCAAACACCTCCAGGGATCTGGCCCCAAACACCTCCCTGGGCAACCCATTCCAGCCTCTCACCACTCTCATGCTCAACAGCTTCCTCCTCACATCCAGTCTGAATCTCCCCACCTCCAGCTTTGCTCCATTCTCCCTAATCCTGTCACTCCCTGAGAGCCTCAAAAGTCCCTCCCCAGCTTTTCTGTAGGCCCCTTCAGATACTGGAATCCTAGAATCATAGAATGGTTTAGGTTGGAAGAGACCTCAAAAATCATCCATTTCCAACCCCCCTGTGCTATAGGCAGGGACACCTCCTACTAGACCAGGTCACTCAAGGCCCCAAGAAGGCTCAAGGTCACAAGAAGGTCACCTTGGAGCCTCCTCTTCTCCAGACTGAACAGCCCCAACTCTTCCATCCTGGAAGAGCCAAGGTGACAATGCTGTTTGAGCACAGCTCTGCTCACAAAGCAGGAGGCCAATTTTATGCTGTTCTCATCCCTGTCCAGCTCCTCTGTAGGTCTCCTTCAGAGGCTCTGTAGCCTCATGGTCTCCAGACTGAACAGCCTCAACTCTTGCAGCCTGGAAGAGCCAAGGTGACAATGCCGTTTGAGCACAGCTCTGCTCACAAAGCAGGAGGCCAATTTTTTGTCCCTGTCCATCTCCTCTGTAGGTCCCCTTCAGACAGTGTAAGGCCACTGTTATTTTCTTTTCCCTGCCAATGATCTAATTTCTCTCATTACAATTTTCCAACTTGCCTCACACCAGCCCAATGTAGAAGCTGGGAATGCAAAGTGCTTTTTTTAGGGTGGTTCATGAATGGGGTTAAAGAGGCCAAAGGACTCAAACAGTAGGTTCAGCTCCCCTTGCTTTCCAGTTGTCACTGGGAACCAGGCTCTCCGGCAGCCCCAGCTGCCTTCAGGCTGTAGCCACAGCCAGCAGGAGTCAACCACCCGAGGCACACCCAGCTCTGCCGTAGCTGGGAACATGAAGAGCCCTTCAGTAAAGCAATCCACATCCTGCCAACAGAGGTCTGACTGAGGTTTTGATGATTTGTAAACCAGGGCGTGGTGGTTTAACAGTTACCTGCCCCCCCACCTTTTGATTTAAACCCCAGCTAGGACTCAGAAACACTGGAAGTTAATAAATGAAGCTTTATATTTACAGCAATGCACAATAGACAAGCAAATATTTACAAGGTATAACAGATATTGACAGATATATACAATGAAAAGGTAATACAGAAACATCACAGCCCTCCCAGAGACCAAAATCCCCAAGAGGGGGAACCAACCACCCCCTACCACCTTTTCCCCCTTCCCCAATCTTATCTCACCACCTGTTGATGCTGCAGATAAGCTGAAGTAGATCGGCCAGGGGGGTTAGTAGCAGGAAAGTAGTTAGTAGAACTATTGAGAATTAGCTACCAAGGCAGAGGGACAAAAGAGACCATGCAAAGAGCAGCCACAGCCAGAGTGGTCAGAAGCTGTCTGATATCTAATTGTTTTGGGTGTAACACTTAAAAACAATTTTTTTTGTTCTTTCTCAGTAAAACTCTGGTGAAGTGACATACTCTCAGCCAATAGTCTAATTTCTCACTCAAATTCTCCAATTAATTCAAACCAGCACATTGGGCTTCTGCAAAACCAAGGTGCAGGCTCCTCTTTGGTGTCTGCCATTCCTCATCATCAGAATGTGGTCGTCAGTCGTTAGGTTGCGTCATTGTGGTGTCACCACTTGCCTGCTGGAGCACCACACCCTGCCCAGCACGAATTCTGTACTAAGACACCTCTCTGGTGAGGAGGTGCTTGAGAGACCTGGGGCTGTGGAGCTTGCAGAAGAGCAGCCCCAGAGGGGATCTGAGCAATGCTCAGCAAGAGACAAAGTGCCTGTGGGAGGCAAGAGGCTAGGGCCAGACTCTTGTCAGTGGTGCCCAGGGACAGGACAAGGCACAATATGCACTGTGCTGGTTTGAGCTAATTGGAGAATTTGAGTGAGAAATTAGACTATTGGCTGAGAGAGATAAACACAGTGTGTGTCACTTCACCAGAGCTTTACTGAGAAAGAACAAAAAAACTGTTTTTAAGGATTGCACCCAAAACACTAGATATCAGACAGTTTCTGACCCCTCTGGCTGCAGCTGCTCTTTGCATGGTCTCCTTTGTCTCTGTCTTGGTAGCTAATTCTCAGTGATTCTACTAACTACTTTCCTGCTACTAACCCCCCTGGCCAATCTACCTCAGCTTGTCTTCAGCATCAACAGGTGGTGAGATAAGATTGAGGAAGGGGGGAAAGGTGGTAGGGGTGGTTGGTTACCCCTCTTGGGGATTTTGGTCTCTGGGAGGGCTGTGGTGTTTCTGTATTACCTTTTCATTGTATATATCTGTAAATATCTGTTATGCCTTGTAAATATTTGCTTGTCTATTGTGCATTGCTGTAAATATAAAGCTTCATTCATTAACTTCCAGTGTTTTTGAGTCCTAGCCGGGGTTTATATCAAAAGGTGGGGGGGGGGCCAGGAAACTGCTTAAACCACCACGGGCACAAACTGGAAGCCAGGAGGTTCCGCCTGAAGAGAAGGAGAAATTTCTTGGGTAGTGAGGGTGCTGGAGGCCTGGAGCAGGATGCCCAGAGAGGCTGTGGAGTCTCCTTGTCTGCAGAGCTTCCAAACCCTCCTGGGCATTGTGATCCTGGGCAAGCTGCTGTGGGTGTTCCTGGACTGGATGGTCTCCAGAGGTCACTTCCACCAACCTGGGACTCTGTGACTGTTATTTTTAAATGATTTTCATTCCTGTATGGCTGGTAACCCTGTGTCCCTTTGGTGTTGCAGACCATTAGGCTTCCACACCAAAATGATTACTCCCTGGAGGTGTTCACTTGCGTCTGCAAAATTCAAGAAGAAAGCCCTGCCCATCTTTCTGGACTTCAGCCTGGTAACTATTCAGGTCTTCTCCTGCTGTGGGTGGCCTTGTCTTGCTCTTGCCCCCGTTACTTTTCCTCTAGAGCATGTGGAAGGCATCCCCTGTCCTCCAGACACTAATGTTCACCCCTGGGTGTCTCTAACAGGTGATATCCTCTCCAGCATTAATGGCGTGAACACTGATGGCTTCAGTCACAAGCAAATAGTAGACTTAATAAAGTCTTCAGGGAACTATTTAAGGTAGGTTGCCCCCTTCAAATGGTCTCAAGGTCAATCATCTCTCTTCCTGGATGCTTCTCATGGTTCCCTGCAGTCCTGTGTTGTCCCAGAGGCAGAACCCCCACCATGATCTAGAATCATAGAATCAGTCAGAGTTGGAAGGGACTACAAGGATCAGCCAGTTCCAACCCTCCTGCCATGCCCAGGGACACCCTACCCTACATCAGGCTGCCCACAGCCTCAGCCAGCCTGGCTGCAAACACCTCCAGGAATGGGGCCTCAACCACCTGCCTGGGCAACCCATTCCAGGCTCTCACCACTCTCATGCTCAACAACTTCCTCCTCACATCCAATCTGAATCTCCCCACCTCCAGCTTTGCTCCATTCCCCCTAGTCCTGTCACTACCTGATATCCTGGTTGTGCAGAGCCACATTCTTCCTGGTGGAGAAGGCTGGGGATGGGGAGAGGAGCTCTAGGAAGGGGCCCCAGTGTTGCCCACCCTGTCATAGAATGGTTTGGATTGGAAGAGACCTTTAAGCTCATTGAGTCCAACTGTTAACCCAGCACTGCCAGGTCACCACTAAACCATGGCCCTCAGCACCACATCTCCACTGCTTTGAAACCCCTCCAGGGATGGGGACTCCACTACTGTCCTGGGCAGCCTGAGCCAGGTCTTGACAGTCCTCAAGGGGAAGAGATCATTCCTCATGTCCAACCTAACCTCCCCTGGTGCAACCTGAGGCCATTTCCTCTTGTACTATTTCTTCTTCCCTGAGAGAAGAGACCAAACCCTTCTTGGCTCCAGCCTCCTTCCAGGGAGCTGTAGAGAGCAATGAGGTCTCCCCTCAGCATCCTTTCCTCCAGGCTGAATAACCCCAGTTCCCCTCAGCTGGTCCTCCCCAGCCCTGCTCTCCAGACCCTTCTTCAGCTCTGGGTCCTTCTCTGGACCTGCTGCACCCCCTCAATGCCCTTCTTGTTCTTGGTCCTTTTCCTTCTGTCCCTGCTATGTGTATTCTTGACTTGCACCAACACCTGAAGATATCCATGGAGCAGAGTGTCCAGCCAGACCTTTCTCCACATGTGGTTTCTCCTACAGTGTCCCTGTGGCACCATGTGGTGCGGGGTCTGGCAATCCTGACAGAGCTTGGTACACCTCTCCCCTTTGATGCCAATATCTCCTGTTCTTCACAGGTTAGAGACTGTCAATGGGGCCATGCTGCTGCAGAAAATGGAGCTGGAGACCAGGCTGAACCTCCTGAAGGTAACCTCAGTGATAGTCAATCCCTTGTTGAAGGCAGAGCACTGTTGTGGGTTCACTGCTGACCATAGAATCACAGAATCAGCCAGGTTGGAAGAGACCTCCAAGCTCATCCAGTCCAACCTAGCACCCAGCCCTAGCCAATGGCACTAAGTGCCCCATCCAGGCTTTGCTTCAACACTTCCAGGGATGGGGACTCCACCACCTCCCTGGGCAGCCCATTCCAATGCCAATCACTCTCTCTGCCAACAACTTCCTCCTAACATCCAGCCCGAACCTCCCCTTGCACAACCTGAGACTGTGTCCCCTCCTTCTGTTGCTGGTGCCTGGGAGAAGAGACCAACCCCACTTGGCTACAACCTCTCTTTAGGTAGTTGTAGAGAGCAGTGTCTGACAGGTCATTTGAAGCAGTGCTGGGACTCCTTTGTGCTCAAAGTAGGCAGAATAGAATAGAATCAGCCAGGCTGGAAGAGACCTCCAAGATCATCCAGCCCAACCTATCACCCAGCCCTAGCCAATCAACTGGACCATGTCACTAAGTGCTCCATCCAGTCCTTTCTTGAACCCCTCCATGGGCAATGACTCCATCACCACATCAGCCCATTCCAATGCCAATCACTCTCTCTGGGAAGAACTTACTCCTAACATCCAGCCTACTTGAGACTATGTCCCCTTGTTCTGTTGCTGTTTGCCTGGGAGAAGAGCCCAACCCCACCTGGCTACAACTTCCCTTCAGGTAGTTGTAGACAATAAAGAGGTCACCCCTGAGCCTCCTCTTCTGCAGGCTGCACACTCTCAGCTCCCTCAGCCTCTCCTCACAGGGCTGTGCTCCAGGATCCTCACCAGCTTCATCACCCTTCTCTGGACACATTCCAGTACCTCAACATCTCTCTTGAGCTGAGTGGCCCAGTGGGTGACTGTGGGGCTGAGTCCCCTGTCAGGGCAGACACCCAGCACCCCCAGCTGTAGTAGTGCCTGTCATAGTGGTCACTGTTAGCTCAGTCTAGAAGATGGGCAGGGAAAGAGAGATCAGGATGAGAGCTCCATGAGCTTGGATTCTCCTCCAAGGCAGATTAAAGTGGTGTGGATCTGGAGGATGACTTTGGAAACAGCTGGGCTTGTTTTGGGCATTGTGCCCCTGTAGCTGACTATTAGCTTCTCTCTGAAGGAGATGAAAGTGAAGGAGGGGTGGTGGGAGGCTTTTCACAGGCTCACAGGATGTCAGGGGTTGGAAGTGACCCAAGGAGATCATCGAGTCCAACCCCCCTGCCACAGCAGGACCAGACAATGTAGCACAGATCACAGAGAAACACATCCAGACAGGCCTTGAAAGTCTACAGAGAAGGAGACTCCACAACCTCTCTAGGGAACCTGTTCCAGTGCTCTGGGACCCTTACAGTCAAGAAGCTGCCCCTTGTGTTGAGCTGGAACCTCCTGTGCTTCAACTCACACCCATTGCTCCTTGTCCTATCCCAGGCAGCAAGTGAGCAGAGCCTGTCCCCCCTCTCCTGACCAGTCCTCAGACATTTATAAACATTGATTAAATCCCCTCTCAGTCTTCTCCAGACTAAGCAGCCCTGGGTCCCTCAGCCTCTCCTCATCAGGCAGTGTTCCAGTCCCCTAATCATCTTTTCAGCCCTCCACTGGTCCCTCTCCATCAGATCCCTGTCCCTCTTGATTGATGAGAAAAGCTGGGAGATCTGATCCCAGAGGAAGCAAAGCCCTGCATTCTCGGGGTGGTTGGAGCTGTTGGGAGATGCTAGATGTTGGTGAGTGCAGGAGCCATGCTGGCCTCAAATGCTGCTGCACCTGACTGTGTCCCCAGTGCCTGAGGCTGGTGGGATCTGGGGCGGTGGCTGGGCATTCTGAGACCACCCAGCCATTGACTAGCTGAGACACGGTGAGAAACAACCCCAGAGCCACAGAGGTCACCACTGTGTCAGTGAGACCCCTGCAGCAAGTGCTTTCCATCCCAGCCATGCCCACTGCTCCATGACCAGCTGGTGGGTCTGGTTTCTTGGAAACCGAGATGAAATAATCAGTGAAGCCACCACAAATGGGCTCCCCCCCCCCCACCCCCTGCCCCTTTCCCGGGCCCCAAATCTCAGAATCTTCTGGGACAGGCTCTGTCTCAAGAGGGGAGCTTGGAAGCTAAGGGCCCCTTCCCAATGGTGCCACCCCTCTGCCAGCAGCATGGGCACAAGGTCACTCTGGGCATGTGGCTATGGTGGAAGAAACTCACTTGCATTTGTCACCCTCTCTGGTGCCCTGCTGAAGGGTGTGCTCAGCTGCTGTGACCACAGTGAGATGGTGACATGCTCGTGAGTGTGAAACCCAGGTCTGGGTTTCACAAAGCACCTCCTGCCCTCAGGGTGCATCACCCAGCAGCAGGGACGTGGACACCTTGGCATCCACCACCACTGTGGTAGCAGGATGAGCATCCAGCTTGTGGGCTGAGACCCGCTCCATGCAGCAGTTCTTCTGCCCATCCCACTGCTGTTCCAGCTGGGCTAGTGAGAGCAGGACCAGGAGGCAGATGCTTTTTTAGTTGGTTTGGTCTGGATGAGGGGAGAACCTTTGGAGAGCTTCTCAGCATTTCTTGGAAGCAATTTCCTAGGTTTAAGTGAATTCCAAACTTCTAAAAACTACTTTATGTAGAGATGGTGCCTATTAGTTTAAGCCAGTACCCCTGAGCTCTTAATTTGATTTGGAAGCAAAAAAAAAAACCCCAAAAAATCCTTTTAACAATAAATAGAAGGTAAGGGGAATTACAGAGGATATGGGGGAGAAAGGGAAGAAAATACAAGATATAGGTATAAGGTAAGGGGAGTTACAGAGGATAGCGGGAAAAGGGAGCAAAATACAAGATACAGGTATAAGGTAAGGGGAATTACATAGGATGGGGGGAAAGGGAAGAAAATGCAAGATATAGGTATAAGGAATTACAGAGGATAGGGGAAAGGGAAGAAAATACAAGATACAGGTATAAGGTAAAGGGGAATTACATAGAATGGGGGAAAAGGGAGCAAAATACAAGATACAGGTATAAGGTAAGGGGAATTACAGAGGACATGGGGGAGAAAGGGAAGAAAATACAAGATACAGGTATAAGGTAAGGGGAATTACTGAGGATGGGGGAAAAGGGAGCAAAATACAAGATACAGGTGTAAGGTAAGGAGAATTACAGAGGATGGGGAAAAGGGAAGAAAATACAAGATATAGGTATAAGGAGAATTATAGAGGATAGGGGGAGAGGGAACAAAATAAGAGATACAGGTATAAGGGGAATTACAGAGGATAGGAGGAAAGGGAACAAAATGCAAAATATTAAATACAACAGGTAGATGGGAGTGGATGGAAGTTGAATGCAAGCAGTGAAGTTGGAAATTGGTGGTGGTTGCAGAGGGATGCAAGATGATGGTGAAATGCAGTGAGTTGTAGAGTTCCAAATGTGGTTGCTCTCCCACGTGTTTGTTGTAGAACAGTTGGTGAAATAGCAGCAGCAGGGAAGCAGGATGCTGGGCTGGTGAGGGGGCAGAGACCAAGAGGAAGAAACAGAAAGTTCATCCCCCCTTTATAGGGGGTCTCAGGAGGAAGTGGGAGGGGGTTAAAAACAACACCTGGGGGCAGGTCAAACCACTCCCAGAGAGGAGTCAGGATCAAATTCCAGGTAAGCCCTCCAGAAGGGCTTAACACTTTACATGGTGAGAGCAAGCTTCTCCAGACTAATTATCTTTAGAAGCTCTCCTTGCTCCCATCTTGCTGCTGAGTCTGTCCCAGTGCTGGTAATTATGGGGAAGCTGGAGCCACCCCATACCTCTGGTTTGGCCAAAGCCACTAGCAAGAGAGCAGCTGGAAGAAAGCTGTGTCAGAAGCTTTGGTGTCTTGTGGCTCAAGCTGGAAGTGACATCTGAAGATCACCCAGTCCAACCCCCCTGCTAAAGCAGGGGCACCCACAGCATCATGAAGCCCAGCTGGGGTTGGAAGCCCTGCAGAGAAGACTCCACAACCTCTCTGGGCAGGGTTTCCCAGTATCCTTGTGCATGGCTTCTGCTCAGAGCATTGAGGGAGACCCAGGAAGAACTCCCATGCTGAGCCCCCTCCCAAGATGTGTGTGATGGCCCCTCCCAAGATATGTGTGTGATGGATTCTCTCTCCCCACAGCAAAGCCTGCAGCAGAAGGTGGTGGAGCTGCACTCACTGCTGGTGCAGGAACAGCGCTTGCTGCACGGTAGGTTCTTGTGTCCCAGCTGAGAAACCACAGCGTGGTAACTTCTGCCACTCTGCCACCTCCTCATCTGCCTCCTCTTTCTCCTCTCAGCAAAGGCTTGGGGGTGGCCCTGGAAAAGCTTTTTCTTCCAGGCATGATGAATGTGGATGCTGCTTGATTGCTGCGTCCTGCTGCTTGCCTTTTCTGCTTGAGCAGATGTGGTCTGTAAGGAGTTTCCATTCTTGTCTTGAGCTTATCAGAGGAGGGGCTGGGTTGGTTGGTTGGTTGCTTGCCAAGGGTTGGTTAGTTGGTTGCCCAGGTTTGGTTTGGTTGGTTGGTTGTCCAGGGTTGGTTTGTTTGTTGGGTTGGCTAGATGGTTACCCAGGGTTGGTTTGGTTTTGTTGGCTGGTTGCTTGCCCAGGGTTGGTTTGTTTGTTTATTTGGTTGCCAAGGGTTGACTGGGCACAGAGGAGCCAAATGAGGTTCAGCAAGGACAAGTGCAGAGTTCTGCACCTGGGGAGGAATAATAAAATGCACCAGTACAGGTTGGGAGGTGACTGCTGGAGAGGGAGGTGGGAGTGCTGGTGGAGAACACCCATGGCACAGCAATGTGCCCTTGTGGCCAAGAGTGCAAAGGGGATCCTGGGGTATATTAAGAAGAGTGTGTCCAGCAGATCAAGGGAGGTTCTCCTCCTCCTCTACTCTGCCATGCTGAGACCTCATCTTGAATACTGCCTTCTGTTTTGGGCTCCCCAGTTGAAGAGAGACAGAGATGTGCTGGAGAGGATCCAGCAGAAGGCTAGAAGGGTGATTAGGGGACTGGAGGGCACTGCCTGATGAGGAGAGGCTGAGGGACCTGGGGCTGCTTAGTCTGGAGAAGAGAAGACTGAGAGGGTATCTGTTAAACGTTTATAAACATCTGATCAAGGTGGGGGGAGGACAGGCTCTGCTCACTTGCTCCCTGCAACAGGACAAGGAGCAATGGATGGAAGCTGCAGCACAGGAGGTTCCAGCTCAACACAAGGGGGAACTTCTTGACTGTAAGGGTCCCAGAGCACTGGCACAGGCTGTCCAGAGAGGTTGTGGAGTCTCCTGGTCTGGAGCCTTTCAAGGCCTGTTTGGATGTGTTCCTGTGTGACCTGAGCTAGATTGTCTGGTCCTGCTCTGGCAGGAGGGTTGGACTCGATCTCTTTGGGTCCCTTCCAACCCTTGACATCCCATGAGCCTGTGAGTAATTGGTTGCCCAGGGAACAGCTTTGACTCTGCATGGGGAGATGACAGGGACAGGGAGCACTCCACAGCCACAGCACAGCTTTCCCTAAGGGCAGGGTTTGGAGACACTAGAACCAGTTGCCCAGGGAGGCTGTGGATGCTCCTTCCTTGGAGGTGCTAAAGGCCAAGAATGGTTTAGTCTGGAAGGGACCTTAAAGATCACCGAGTTTCAACTTCCTGCCATAGGCAGGGACACCTCTCACTAGATCAGGTCACTCAAGGCCTCATCCAACCTGGCCTTCAACACCTCCAGGAAGGGAACAACCACAACCTTTCTGGGCAACCCCTGCCAGTGACTCACCACCCTCACTGCAAACAACTTCCTCCTAACACAGTGTCAGTCTCCCCTCTGCCACTTTAAACCCATTCCCCCTCATTCTGTCATTACAAGACCTTGTCAATAGTCCCTCCTCAGCCCTCCTTTAGGCCCCCTTCAGGTATTGGAAGGCTACTATAATGTCTCCTGGAAGCCTTCTCTTCTCCAGGCTGAAAAGGAATGGTTTGGGTTGGAAGGGACCTTTGAAGGTCATGTAGTCCAACACTATGTATGAGCAGGCACATCTTTGAGCAGATACTGGAGAAAGTGGAGCAAGGTTCATTTAGGTTGGATATTTCTTCAACCATGAGGGTGGTGAGACACTGGAAGAGGTTGCCCAGAGAGGCTGTGGATGATCCCTCCTTGGAGGTGTTCAAGGCCAAGTTGGAAAAAGCCTTGAGCAGTCTGGTCTAATGGAAGGTGGAGTTGGAACCAGATGACCTTTTTAAGGTTCCCTTCCAACCCAAACCATTCGATGAATCTCTGGTAGGGGCTGCTCCCCATGCTGAGCTGCCAGCAAAGATGGTTCCTTATGGCACTGTGGTATAGATATTCTGCTCTCCAGCCTTAGAGTCATAGAATCATAGAATGGTTTAGGTTGGAAGGGACCTCAAAGATCATCCAGTTCCAGCACCCCTATGCCATAGGCAGGGACACTTTCTTTGAAGTGTTCAAGGCCCCCTTCAGATACTGAAAGGCTACCATAAGATCTCCTTAAAGCCTTCTCTTCTCCAGGCTGAAAAGGAATGGTTTGGGTAGAAAGGGACCTTTGAAGGTCATGTAGTCCAACACTATGTAGTGAGCAGGCACATCCTTGAGCAGATACTGGAGAAAGTGGAGCAAGGTTCATTTAGGTTGGATATTTCTTCAACCATGAGGGTGGTGAGACACTGGAAGAGGTTGCCCAGAGAGGCTGTGGATGATCCCTCCTTGGAGGTGTTCAAGGCCAAGTTGGAAAAAGCCTTGAGCAGTCTGGTCTAATGGAAGGTGGAGTTGGAACCAGATGACCTTTTTAAGGTTCCCTTCCAACCCAAACCATTCGATGAATCTCTGGTAGGGGCTGCTCCCCATGCTGAGCTGCCAGCAAAGATGGTTCCTTATGGCANTGGTTCCTATGGCACTGTGGTATAGATATTCTGCTCTCCAGCCTTAGAGTCATAGAATCATAGAATGGTTTAGGTTGGAAGGGACCTCAAAGATCATCCAGTTCCAGCACCCCTATGCCATAGGCAGGGACACTTTCTTTGAAGTGTTCAAGGCCCCCTTCAGATACTGAAAGGCTACCATAAGATCTCCTTAAAGCCTTCTCTTCTCCAGGCTGAAAAGGAATGGTTTGGGTAGAAAGGGACCTTTGAAGGTCATGTAGTCCAACACTATGTAGTGAGCAGGCACATCCTTGAGCAGATACTGGAGAAAGTGGAGCAAGGTTCATTTAGGTTGGATATTTCTTCAACCATGAGGGTGGTGAGACACTGGAAGAGGTTGCCCAGAGAGGCTGTGGATGATCCCTCCTTGGAGGTGTTCAAGGCCAAGTTGGAAAAAGCCTTGAGCAATCTGGTCTAGTGGAAGGTGGTGTTGGAACTGGAGCAAGGTTAATTTAGGCTGGACGTTTCTTCAACCATGAGGGTGGTGAGACACTGGAAGAGGTTGCCTGGAGAGGCTGTGGGTGATCCCTCCTTGGAGGTGTTCAAGGCCAAATTGGAAAAAGCCTTGAGCAATCTGGTCTAGTGGAAGGTGGTGTTGGAACTGGAGCAAGGTTAATTTAGGCTGGACGTTTCTTCAACCATGAGGGTGGTGAGACACTGGAAGAGGTTGCCTGGAGATGCGGTTGAGGCCCCATCCCTGGAGACATTGAAGGTCATGCTCAACATGGCCCCATGCGGTCTGATCTGGTTGAGGGCATCCCTGATGGACAAGACAACCTTTTGGGGGCCCCTTCCAACCCGCTGCAGTGTGTGAATAACTCCTGTTGGGCTTCCCTTGCAGGGCAGGTGAACGCCAACGCGGTGCTGGGAGCGCTGGGGCTGGAGGAGCCGAGTGCGCCGGGAGGCTGCGGTGCAGCAGGAGCCCTCTTGCCAAGGCATCCTCGCCCCTCCAGCGGGAGCAGCTCCTGCCTGAGCTCCATGACCCTGGGCAGCCAGGACAGCTTCTGCCAGAGCTCAGAGAGTCTGAGCCGCCAGTCCAGCGTGGACGATGACTGCTTCCTCCCCAGGGACGGGGATGGTGCTGCCAGGAGCTCGTCCCTGCGCAGGATCCGCAGCGTCAGCCTAGCCAGCAGCGGCTCCATGTCCCCGCTCTGGGAGGGCAGCAGCTGCAGCAGCAGCAGCAGCAGCTTTGGAACCCTCCCGCGCAAAAGCAGGAGATTCAGCGTCCGGAAGCAGCTCCTGAAATTCATCCCTGGCCTCCACCGCCCGGTGGAAGAGGAAGAGAGTCGGGTCTGACATCGCATCTCTCATCCCCTGTGGACACTGTGGGTGGCTTTGGGGCCCTCACCCCAAGAAGGACATTGAGGGGGGTGGAGCAGGTCCAGAGAAAGGCGTCTGGAGAACAGGGCTGGGGAGGAGCAGCTGAGGGAACTGGGAGTGTTTAGTCTGGAGAAAAGGAGGTTGAGGAGGGGCCTCGTTGCTCTCTACAGCTCCCTGGAGTGAGACTGGAGTGAGCTGGGAGATGTTCTCTTCTCCCTAGTACATCAGGTGATAGGACGAGAGGGAATGGCCTGAAATTATGACAGGGGAGGTTTAGTTGGAGACGGGAACAATTTCTTTGCTGCAAGAGTGGTCAGGCATTGAAACAGGCTGCCCAGGGAGGTGGTGGAGTCATCATCCCTGGAGATGTTTAAGAAACCTGTGGCCGTGGCACTTGGAAACAGGGTCAAATGGCCATGGTGGTGTCATGTTGACCGCTGGACTCGATCTTAGAGCTCTTTTCCAACCCAAGTAAATCCATGATTCTGTGATCCATAGAATCATAGAATCATAGAATGGTTTAGGTTGGAAGAGACCTCAAAAGATCATCCAGTTCCAACCCCCCTGTGCCATAGGCAGGGACACCTCCCACTAGATCAGGATGCTCAAGACCTCATCCAGCCTGGCCTTGAACACCTCCAAGAAGGGAGCAGCCACAACGTCCCTGGACAACCTGTTCCAGTGTCTCTCCATGATGCTTGGGACTCTGTGTGGCCTGGGACTGAGAGCAGCAGCTCACCCAGAAGCAGGCAGTGATTGAAGTGTGGTGGCACTGCATGGCCATCCTCTAGACCATGGTACTGAGGCTACTTACAAGGCTCTGGGGACTGAGAGCAGCAGCTCACCCAGAAGCAGGCAGTGGCTGAAGTGTGGTGGCACTGCATGGCCATCTTCCAGACCATGGTACTGAGGCTACCTACAAGGCTCTGGGGTCTTTAATTGTATTATTTTTTAGTTGGGACACGCTGTGGACCTCTTCATTAACCTGAAAAATGACCAACTCTGAAATGCAAAGAACCTTTGCGCACTTTAGTGTCCTATCAGTTTGTAACTGAGTGCAGAAGCGATGACTGTTCCTTTCCTGTTCTCAAAGGGATGGTTTTCCAAAGGTCAGGGGACAGAGTGTCTGCTCAGCAAGTTTGCTGATGACACCAAACTGGGAGGCTTGGCTGATCCAGCTGAAGGCTGTGAGGCCAGCCAGAGAGACCTGGACAGACAGAGCTGGGCACAGAGGAACCAAATGAGGTTCAGCAAGGACAAGTGCAGAGTCCTGCACATGGGAAGGAATAAGAAACTGCATCAGTACAGGTTGGGAGGTGACTGCTGGAGAGCAGCCCTGTGGAGAGAGGTCTGGGAGCACTGGTGGAGAATATCCACAGGAGAGCAATGTGCCCTTGTGGCCAAGAAGGCCAATGGGATCCTGGGGTGTATTAAGAAGAGTGTGCCCAGCAGATCAAGGGAGGTTCTCCTCCCCCTCTACTCTGTCCTGGTGAGACCTCATCTTGAATACTGCCTTCAGTTTTGGGCTCCCCAGTTGAAGAGGGACAGGGATCTGCTGGAGAGGGTCCAGGGGAGGGCTACGAGGATGATTAGGGGACTGGAGCACTGCCTGATGAGGAGAGGCTGAGGGACCTGGGGCTGCTTAGTCTGGAGAAGACTGAGAGGGGATTTAACAAATGTTTATAAACATCTGATCAAGGTTGGAGGGGGGACAGGCTCTGCTCACTTGCTCCCTGGAATAGGACAAGGAGCAATGGATGGAAGCTGCAGCACAGGAGGTTCCAGCTCAACACAAGGGGGAACTTCTTGACTGTAAGTGTCACGGAGCACTGGCACAGGCTGACCAGAGAGGTTGTGGAATCTCCTCCTCTGGAGCCTTTCCAGGCCTGTCTGGATGTGTTCCTGTGTGCCCTGAGCTAGATTGTCTGGTCCTGCTGTGGCAGGGGGTTTGGACTCGATGATCTCTTTGTGTCCCTTCCAACCCCTGACATCCTGTGAGCCTGTCATCCTGTGACCAGAACTTCTGCTCTATGCAGTGATAGAGCCCTGCTAAAAAGAGGATGAAGCCCAGAGCGTGCAACAGAGGCCCTGGGTCGTAATGTTCTGAGATGAAGGGCAGAGGATCAGCTGTGGTTTGTGGTGGCTGACGTACATGGACGTGCTGGAGTGGGCCAGGAGCTCACCCACCAGTTCACCCCTTTTACTCTGGGGCTGCTCAAGCTGGCTCCTGCTGCACAGAGATGCTGCTGCTGCTGCTCCTTGGGGACATGCATAGTTCATGTGCATGTCACAAAGGGAAAGGGGAGCTCCACAACCCACTTCCCTGCCTCCAAAGCAGGGATCAGCTCCTGCTGACAGCAAAGGATGATAAAATCATGGAATCATTTTGGTTTAAAGAGAACTTCAAGATCATGAAGTCCAACCATTGACCCAGCACTGTCAGGTCACCACTAAACCGTGGCCCTCAGCACCACATCTCCATACCTTTGCAACCCTTCCAAGGACTGTGACTCCACCACTGCCCTGGGCAGCCTGGGTCAGGCTTTACCAGTCTCTAAGGGGAAGAGATAGTTCCTCATGACTAACCTAAACCTCCCCTGCTGCAACCTGAGACTGTTTCCTCTTGCGAGTTGAGAGAGAAGACCAACCCCCACCTGGCTCCAAGCTCCTTTCAGGGAGTTGTAGAGAGCCAGAAGGGTCTCCCCTCTCAGCCTCTTTTTCTCCCCCTTTTGGCTAAAGTTGCCTGGCCAGAATTTTAGGAGGTTTGGGAAGAAGCTCATCCACCTGCAGTGCCCTAACTACACAGCTCAGGTTGGTTTGACCTCCTCAAGGGTAGATGAAATAAAGGCAGAGATGAGGAGGATTGGTGTGTGTCTGGATGTGGTGGTAGGTCTCACTCTGGGGACCTCCTTAGAGGGCTGTGCCTGGAACTGGACCCCCATCCCTGGAGGTGTTTGCAGCCAGGCTGGATGAGGCTGTGGCCAGCCTGATTCTAGGGTAGGGTGTCCCTGTCCTATGGCAGGGGGGTTGGAACTGGCTGATCCTTGTGGTCCCTTCCAACCCTGACTAATTCTATGATTTTAACTGGTCCCTCTGCAGTCTCAGGGATGCAGGAGATGCCCATGGGTCTGGTGTTCTGCTGTTCCTTGGCAGGAAGGTCACCAGCTGCTCACATTTCTGCAGGAGCAGAGGCTTCAGGCAACCAGATTAACTTACAGGAGGTGATTTAATAAATGTGGGCAGAGAAGTGAGGAGAGAGAGGGGGGGAG
The DNA here is from genome assembly GCA_013396835.1 of Psilopogon haemacephalus. NCBI lineage: Eukaryota > Metazoa > Chordata > Aves > Piciformes > Megalaimidae > Psilopogon > Psilopogon haemacephalus. The sequence continues at coordinate 19,705 of VWZI01017648.1, read as the reverse complement.
AGAGAGAGAGAATTTTGCTTCCCTCAGGCACGTGGGGACAGGCTCTTTGTTCAGCCCAGGCCACCTAATGATGTTTTTCAAACACAATTGGAGGAATTTTAAATATAATTTAAATGCCTCGTGTGAGTCATTCCTCTCCTGACCCAGCAGAACATGCTGCTGTTTACCAGGCAGGGCTGCTGGGGCAGGGGTTCTTGGGCTTCTCAGAAACCTCAGGCACAACAACCCAAGAGCTCCTCTCCCAGATGAACCTCAGATGAAAACAGCCTGTTCCCAGCACTGCTCTCAGCAGTGAAGGTCACTAAGCCTGCAGACTCTGAACTGGTGTCTCCCAGGTCTCTTACAAGCATTAAGGGGATGCTGAGACCCCACCTGCAGTGCTGGGGACAGCTCTGGAGTCCCCAACACAGCACAGAGACTTTCTCAAATGGGGTCAGGGGAAGCCACAGGTCTGGATGGGAAGGTTGGAAGGGCTCTGCAGTGAGGCCAGGATGAGAGACTTGGAGCTTGTTCAGCCTGGAGGAGAGAAGGCTCCAGGGAGACTTTCTGGTGGTGTTCCAGTGCTTGAAGGAGCTGATTAGAAAGCTGAGACCTCATCCACAGGCCTGGGGACAACTCTGGAGTCCCCAGCAATGCACAGACACTTTCTTGAGTGGGGTCAGGGGAAGCCACTGGGCTGGAAGGGCTCTGCAGTGAGGTTAGGCTGAAAGAGTTGGGCTTGTTCAACTTGGAGAAGAGAAGGCTGCAGGGTGACCTTCTGGTGGCCTTGCAGTGCTTGAAGGAGCTGATTAGAAAGCTGAGACCTCATCCACAGTCCTGGGGACAACTCTGGAGTCCCCAGCACTGCACAGACACTTTCTCAAGTGGGATCAGGGAAAGCCACAGGGCTGGATGAGAGGGCTGGAAGGGCTCTGCTGTGAGGCCAGGCTGAAAGAGTTGGGCTTGTTCAGCTTGGAGAAGAGAAGGCTGCAGGGAGACCTTCTGGTGGCCTTGCAGTGCTTGAAGGAGCTGATCAGAAAGCTGGGAACAGAGTTTTTCTCAGGGCCTGTTGTGACAGGACAAGGGAGGGATGGTTTGAACTGATAGAGGGAGACTGAGACTGGAGAGAAGGGAGAGGTGTTTGAAGCTGAGGGTGGTGAGAGCCTGGCCAAGCCTGCCCATATTGGTGGTAGATGCCCCATGCCAGGAACCATTCCAGGTGAGGTTGTTTGGGGCTCTGTGCAGCCCTGCTCTGGTTGCAGATGTCCCTGCTGAGCACAAGGAGGACTGAACTAGGCAGCCTTGAAAGATCCCTTCCCACCCAAACCAGTCTGCAATTCCATGATTCTGTGAAACCTTTTATCTCCAAAAGCCATCACCACCTTTGTGGGGGAAGAGGTCTAACAGGAGGATCAATCCCATTCCAAGATCTGCAACACCCAACTTGTCACCCATGGAGAAGTTCCCACTGTGGGTTGCTGCCCCTGGGCCAGCTGGGGCAGTGCTGGAGCCAGCAGATCTCTTCCTGCCCTGCTGTCCTGTGCTGGGGGCTTCTCCAGCCCCAGCTGCTGAGGGCTGAGCATGCCCCTGGAGACAGACTTCTTCTCAGGGCCTGTTGTGACAGGACAAGGGGGGGATGGTTTGAACTGAGAGAGGGAGATTGAGACTGGAGAGAAGGGAGAGATGTTTGACAGTGAAGATGGTGAGAGCCTGTCCCAGCCTGCCCAGCCTGGTGGTAGATGCCCCATGCCTGGAACCATTCCAGGTGAGGTTGTCTGAGCACCTTGCTCTGGTTGCAGATGTCCCTGCTGGGCACAGGGAGAGTTGGGCTGGATGCCCTTTAGAGGTCCCTTCCCAGCCAAAGCCACCTGTGCTTCTGTGAGTCTTGTACCTGCCTGTTTTCAGTCTGGAAATGCTGCCTGAGGCTGGACCCTCAAAAAGCTTCACAAAGCCCCAGATAAATGCTGCTCTTCCAGCAGCGGTGGGAAGATGCTTTGGTAACTACGAGATGACAACAGGAGATGTTCACAGCCGTGGTTGGAAACAGGATGTGGGTGACAGGGGACGCTGCGGTGGGAGCTGAGCCTGCTGCTGGGAGGAGCTCACAGGCAAGCCAAGCAGCTCAGAGAGCAAGAAAGCTCTTCTGAAGTGGCCTTGTAGTGGTTTAAGCAGTTACCTGCCCCCCCAGCCTTTAATAAACCCCTGCTAGAACTCAGGACACTGGAAGTTGATAAATGAAGCTTTATATTTACAGCAATGCACAATAGACAAGCAAATATTTACAAGCTATAACAGATATTTACAGATGTATACAATGAAAAGGTAATACAGAAACACCACAGCCCTCCCAGGGACCAAAATCCCCAAGAGGGGTAACCAACCACCCCCTACCACCTTTTCCCCCTTCCCCAGTCTTATCTCACCACCTGTTGATGCTGCAGATAAGCTGAAGTAGATCAGCCAGGGGGGTTAGTAGCAGGAAAGTAGTTAGTAGAATCACTGAGAATTAGCTACCAAGACAGAGACAAAGGAGACCATGCAAGAGAAGCAGCCACAGCCAGAGTGGTCAGAAACTGTCTGATATCTAGTTGTTTTGGGAACAGTTCTTAAAAACAACTTTTTTTTTCTTTCTCAGTAAAGCTCTGGGTTGAAGTGACACACTGTGTTTTCCTCTCTCAGCCAATAGTCTAATTTCTCACTCAAATCCTCCAGTTAGCTCAAACCAGCACAGGCCTTTGCCCTTGCAGAGGGATATCTGGAAGGGTCCTGAGAGGCAGGGCAGGAGGAGGGTGGGCATGTGGACTACACTGTGTGGTTTGTGGGGTTGGGGCTGTGAAAGTTGCTGCAGACCTTCAGTGGGGGAGGTGTTCTCACTGACCATGGTGGGGTTGAAGGGTTTGCTTCTTTTCCTGGCAGCCAAGGGATAACCTTTCCTCTTCTTGCCCCAGCTGGAGCTCACAGCAGAAAGAATCATAGAATCACAGAAGGGTTTAGGTTGGAAGAGACCTCAAAGATCAGCCAGTTCCAACCCCCCTGTGACATAGGCAGGGACACCTCCCACTAGAACAGGTCACTCAAGGCTTCATCCAATCTGGCCTTGAACGCCTCCAGGGAGGGAGCAGCCACAACCTCCCTGGGCAACCTGTTCCAGTGTCTCACCACCCTCACAGTGAAGAACTTCCTCCTAACATCCCATTTAAATGTCCCCTCTGCCAGTTTGAACCCATTCCTCCTCATCCTGCCATTACAAGACCTCGTAACTAGTCCCTCCCCAGCCCTCCTCTCGGCCCCCTTCAGATATTGAAAGGCTACTATAAGGTCTCCTCATCCAGCCTGTCCTTGAACATCTCCAGGGAGGGAGCAGCCACAACCTCCCTGGGCAACCTGTGCCAGTGTCTCACCATCCTCACTATGAAGAACTTCCTCCTGAGAAGAACTTCCTCCTAAAGAAGTGCAGCTGCTCTGAAGAATGCAATCCCTTTCGAAGCCTAGAACCTTAAATTAAGCTGCTGAGTGCTACTGACCTCATGAGGGTTCTTCACCACTTAAACAGGGTCTTGTCCATGCCTAGACTTAGGCAACCCGTTCCTGAACTCAAAACCTTACATCAAATGGAGATGTTCTGGTTTATAAACATCTGAGGGCTGGTCAGGACTTGGGGGGACAGGCTCTGCTCACTTGCTCCCTAGGATAGGACAAGAAGCAATGGATGGAAGCTGCAGCACAGGAGCTTCCAGCTCAACACAAGGGGGAACTTCTCAACTGGAAGGGTCCCAGAGCACTGGCACAGGCTCCCCAGAGCCCCCCTTTTGAGGCCTGTCTGGATGTGTTCCTGTGTGATCTGTGCTAGATTGTCTGGTTCTGCTCTGGCAGGGTGGGCTGGACTTGATGGACTTGGGTCCCTTCCAACCACTGACATCCTGTGAGTCTGTGTGCTCCTGTGGTTGCTTTTATGTGCTTGAAGGGGCCACTCAGGAAGCTCAGACTTCTGAGCAGGGCCTCTTGTGGCAAGAGAAAGGGAGATGGTTTGAAATTAAGTGGGACATTCAGAGTGGAGAGAAAGGAGAAATGTTTGACACTGAAGGTGAGAGCCTGGCCTAGGTTGCCCAGAGAAGTGGGAGGTGCCCCATGCCTGCAGTCATCTCAGGTGAGGTTGTGTGGGATCTGAGCAATCTGCTCTAATGCAGATGTCCCTGCTGGCTGCAGAGGGTTGGACTAAATGAGCTTTAGAGGGTCTCTCCAACTCAAACCAGTCTGGGATTGGATGATTCTATACATCAGGAGCTCCTGCATTCTTCTCTCTGACCTGTGCTCCTGCACTCCATGGCTTTTGCTCCATCTCAGACATGCTTGGAGCAGGTGGAACCCTCATTTCAGCAGCTACATCTCTGCCACCTTGGTGGGAGTGGCTGCTGTCCTTGTGGGCACTTTTGCTCTGCTGGGTTCTGCTTTCCTACTCCACGCTTCCTTTTTCATGCAGCTGCTTTAGTAGGCTCCAAGTGTAGCAGCAGGTTGCACCCAGCTTTCAAAGGACTGAGAAGAAGATCACAAAGCAGAGATGTCATGGGTCACTGGCTCTGTCCTGCCCCTGCCAGGTGAAAGAGAAGCACACATGATAGGAAGCTCCCAGCACAGACCAGCTGCAGAAGGTATGGTTGTGCTACCCACAGATGAGAAAACAAAGCACAGAATCATAGAATCAGTCAGGGTTGGAATGGACCACAAGGATCATCTAGTTCCAACCCCCCTGCCATACCCAGAGACACCCTACCCTAGCTTGGGCTGCCCACAGCCTCATCCAGCCTGGCTGCAAACACCTCCAGGGATGTGGCCCCAAACACCTCCCTGGGCAACCCATTCCAGCCTCTCACCACTCTCATGCTCAACAACTTCCTCCTCACCTCCACTCTGAATCTCCCCACCTCCAGCTTTGCTCCATAAGGTGTTTGGTCAGAGAGGCAAACTCGCAGAGGAACAAGACCAGTGGAAGGGTTTTGGATCCATTTCTAATCCAGCTCTGAACTCAACAAGAGGCTTTCCAAACCCTAAAGCCCAAAGATGCCAGCACTGTTGCATTATGTGAGCACACAAAGTCACTCAGGGCAGGAGCTTACCTCCTTATGTAAAGCTGGCCTTGGGCACCAGGGGTGAGATGAGTTCAGCCAGGTCAGGAGAATCCTGGTGCTGCTCAGGTGCTCCTCCTGCACCCCTCTGGCTCCTGCTTGCTGGAGGTGCCACTGATCTAAGTGACTTAAAAGAGTTGGGGCTGTTCAGGCTGGAGAAGAGAGGAGGCTCCCAGGTGACCTCCTTGTGGCCTTCCAGGATCTGAAGGGGGCCTACAAAAGAGCTGGGGAGGGACTTTTTAGGCTATGAGGGAGTGACAGGACTAGGGGGAATGGAGCAAAGCTGGAGGTGGAGAGATTCAGACTGGATGTGAGGAGGAAGTTGTTGAGCATGAGAGTGGTGAGAGCCTGGAATGGGTTGCCCAGGGAGGTGGTTGGGGCCACATGGCTGGAGGTGTTTGCAGCCAGGCTGGATGAGGCTGTGGGCAGCCTGATCTAGGGTAGGGTGTCCCTGGGCAGGGCAGGGGGGTTGGAACTAGATGATCCCTGAGCTTCCTTCCAACTCTGACTGATTCTATGATTCTAAGTGTTGACCTCATCTCCTGCCCCTTTGATACTACTTTATAGAGACTTCCTGCTGCTGTGGCCAGAAGCAGCTTCTGCAGAAGGGAGTTGTGTTGTGGGTGTGGAAGAAGAAGCACCATGCTGACCTGCCTGGGCTGCCAGCAGGCAGCAAGCATCCTGGCACCTGCCTGGTTTGGCCTTGGTGACCTGACACTTGGGTTCCCATCTCACCACAAAACATCACTTCGGCTGGTACTTTCGGGTTTCATCATGGAATAGAATCATAGAATCAGTCAGGGTTGGAAGGGACCACAAGGATAATCCACTCCAACCTTCATCATCAGGAGCCTGTCACAGATTCACAGAACTTCCTAGATTGGAAAAGACCTTCAAGATCATTGAGTCCAATCAACAGTTTCACACTGACAAGTCCTTGACTAAACCAAATCCCTCAGCACAACCTCTCGTCACTATGAATTGCTGTGGTTCGAAAGGACCACCAGGATCATCCACTCCAACCTTCATCCCAGCATCCTTGATCGTAGAATCATAGAATCAGTCAGGGCTGGAAGGGAGCACAAGGATCATCCACTCCAACCTTCATCCCAGCATCCTTGATCATAGAATCATAGAGACTGTGAGGAGATCACCAAGATCACCCACTCCAACCTCCATCCCAGAATCCTTAATCATAGAATCAGAATCAGTCAGGGTTGGAAGGAACTACAAGGACCATCCACTCCATCCCCCATCCCAGCATCCCTGATCGTAGAATCATAGAATCAGTCAGGGCTGGAAGGGAGCACAAGGATCATCCACTCCAACCTTCATCCCAGCATCCTTAAACATAGAATCACATAGAATCAGTCAGGGCTGGAAGGGACCACAAGGATCATCCACTCCAACCTTCATCCCAGCATCCTTGATCATAGAATCAGTCAGACTTGGAAGAGATCACCAAGATCACCCACTCCAACCTCCATCCCAGAATCCTTAATCATAGAATCAGAATCAGTCAGGGTTGGAAGGAACTACAAAGACCATCCAGTCTAACCTTCATCCCAGCATCCTTAATCATAGAATCAGAATCAGTCAGGGTTGGAAGGAACTACAAAGACCATCCAGTCTAACCTTCATCCCAGCATCCTTAATCATAGAATCAGAATCAGTCAGGGTTGGAAGGAACTACAAAGACCATCCAGTCTAACCTTCATCCCAGCATCCTTGATCATAGAATCAGTCAGGGCTGGAAGGGACCACAAGGATCATCCACTGCAAACTCCATCCCAGTATCCTTAGTCATAGAATCATAGAATCAGTCAGGGTTGGAAGGGACCACAAGCAAGGATCATCCACTGCAAACTCCATCCCAGTATCCTTAGTCATAGAATCATAGAATCAGTCAGGGTTGGAAGGGAGCACAAGGATCATTCAGTCCAACCTTCATCCCAGCATCCTTAATCATAGAATCAGTCAGGGTTGGAAGGGACCACAAGGATCATCCGCTCCAACCTTCATCCCAGCATCCTTAATCTGGGAACTAGATGATCTTTGAGGTCTCTTCCAACCTAAACCATTCTCTGATTCTATGATTAATCGCTGGACCACAGCCTCAAGCGCCACATCTACTCTTTTTACTTTATTTTATTTTATTGTTTTTAACCACCTCCAGGGACGGTGCCTCCAGCACCCTGCCAGTGCCATGTGCCCTGCCAGGCATCTGGCTGGTCCCCGCGGCGCCGCAGAATGTGAGCATTGTGCGGGCAGGGCCCGGGCAGGTTCAGGGGCAGGCAAACCCACGGGGAATGTTAAGAAGGTTTAGGCGGCCGGGGCGCAGGGGAGCAGCGGTCATCCCCCACCCCCAGGGGATCAGGGGCTGGGAACAATGGTGGTCCCTGTGAGACGGCTGGCACACAAAGGGCCATTGTGCCCGCCGCACAAGACTGCCGTTTGTTTGGCGGGGCGGCCGGGGCCGAGGGAGCGGCGCTCGGTGCCAGCGCCGAGCTTGTTTGCCGCCGCGCATCACAAAGGCTCGGCGTTTCGTTATGCAACGGGAGCAGGCTCGGCAGCGCCAGGTGCCCATTGGCCTCTCCCCCGCCGCCAGAGCCCCGCCGGCCGCCCACAGCCCATGGTGCCGCCGCGCACAGGGGACGCGTCCTGACCGTCCGCCCAGGGGCAGCCGACCCCGGGGGGACGCCGGGCGCCGGTGGGTGGGCGCGGCAGGGGGCTCAGCATGACGGAAGAAGCGCCGGGGGCATCCCGCATGCCCGAGTGCAACGGCAGCCTGGCCCCGGAGAAGGCGAGCGGAGCCCTCGACGGGAGAGCCGAGCCCGTGGGGACGCTTCCTTACCTGAAGGCGGCCACCAGCCTGGACGCTCCACCTGCCAGAGGAGACCAGGAGGAGAACGCAAACTCTGTGGCAGCGGTTCAGGAGCATCGGGATGGAGAGGAGCAGTGCAAAGGTAGGTACGAGGCTGCCTTTCTTCGAGGCAAAAACTTCCCTCCCCTAAAGGGAAATAGCCTCAGGTTTCACCAGGGAAGAATCATAGAATCACAGAATCACAGAATCATAGAATCTGGAACTGGATGATCTTTAAGGTCTCTTCCAACCTAAATCATTCTATGATTCTATAATTCTATGAATCAGAGAATCATAAAATCATAGAACCACAGAATCATAGAATCACAGAATCATAGAATCTGGAACTGGATGATCCTTAAGGTCTCTTCCAACCTAAATCATTCTATGATTCTATAATTCTATGAATCAGAGAATCATAAAATCATAGAATCACAGAATCATAGAATCACAGAATCATAGAATCTGGAACTGGATGATCTTTAAGGTCTCTTCCAACTGAAACCATTCTATGATTCTATGAATCACAGAATCATGAAATCACAGAAACATAGAATCTGGAGCTGGATGATCTTTAGGGTCTCTTCCAACCTAAACCATTCTATGGATCACAGAATCATAAAATCACAGAATCATAGAATCAGTCAGGGTTAGAAGGGACCACAAAGATCATCTAGTTCCAACCCCCCCTGCCATGCCCACCCTAGATTAGGCTGGACAGAGCCTAATCTGAGTTAGGTTGGACATGAGGAGCCTAATCTGCATTAGGTTTGATGTGAGTAGCCTTCCAGTATCTGAAAGGGGCCTAGAGGAAGACTGGGGAGGGACTATGGACAGGGTCTTGTAATGACAGGATGAGGGGGAATGGGTTTAAACTGGAAGTGGGGAGATTTAAGTTAGATGGTAGGAAGAAGTTCCTTACACTGAGGGTGGTGAGACACTGGCACAGGTTGCCCAGGGAGGTTGCGTATCACAGAATCACAGAATGTGATTGAAGATTGAAGATCACATTCTGTAATTCTGTGCTCCACAACCTCCCTGGAGGTGTTTAAGGCCAGGTTGGATGAGTCCTTGAGCAACCTGTTCCAGTGGGAGGTGTCCCTGCCTATGGTGGAGGGTTGGAACTAGATGAGCTTTGAGGTCCCTTCCAACCTATGATTTCTTCTCCAAAAGGGTTGTCCAGACCACAGCCCAGGCTGCCCAGGGCAGTGGTGGAGCTCCCATCCCTTGGTGGAGTTTTAACATCATGGAGATGTGATGCTGATGGACATGGATTAGCGGTGACCTGGCAGTGCTGAGCTAATGGTTGGACTTGGTGGTCTTAAAGGTCTCCTCCAACTGAAAGGATTCCATGACTCTGAGTGTTAGGAAGGAAAAGCTGCGCAGCCAGGATGGACTCTGTGTGCGAGTCAAGGTCCCAGCCCGTGGTGGTTGTGACAGTAACTCAGGCAGGGACAGATCTGATCTCCCAATTCCCCAGGACAGGATGAAAGGAGGAATTTTTTTCCATCTATCCCTGGATCTACTACCAGTCTGACACCATTCACCCCAGTTCCCTCCCCGACTACCCCAGCAGCCCATGCCTTCTGCTTTGTGTCTCCTACAGAGAAGCAAGAGGATGGTGGTGGGACGTTACAAGAAGGACCAGCTGACAGCCAGGACACGGAGCTATCTGGCCAGGAACCAGAAGAAGGTAAAATGGAAAATGCTGTGGGATATGAGGTTCTCCTCAATGGGCAGCCCCATACAGAGGTCACAATGGGTCTGAATTCAGTCAGCCCCTGATATTCTGGAGAGCTGTGACTCACAGGGAAGGGACCCTCAAAAGTCACCTTGTCCAACCCCAGTGCAGCAAGTGGGGACACCTCTGAATAGATCAGGCTGCCCAGGGCCCCCTCAAAACTGATCTGGGGCCTCAACCACATCCTTGGGCAACTTGTTCCAGTATCTCACCACCCTCATTGTGAAGAACTTCCCTCCTCAAGTCCAAATTTCCTCCTTACGTCCCTCTGTAAAGTAGTCCTAGAAAATGTGGCTGGTGTCCTTCTTCCTGAGGTTTGCACTTATCTTTGTGACCATGGACTATTGGTCTCAAATAGCCTTAGGAGCCTCAGAGATGCTTTATCTTCTGCTCCATGCTGGGAAGCCCAGAGGACAACCTAGGGAGGCTGTCAGGCAGAAATGTTTGGCTTAAAACCTCAAAGCTTTCTCCTGCCTGACTCACCAAGTGTCTAACCCACTCTGGCACCCAAGCATCTAGCAGAAAGCAGCTCTCCTAAACATCTGCTCCTGGGTTTCTCAGCTAGAGCAACATCTGCTCCTGGTAGAACTCAGCTAGAGCTCAGGCTGGACCTTGCAGCTGTCTCCGTGGTGAGCAGCTCATTGAAATTTGGTGACTCTGTAGATGGAGGTGGACGTGTTTACATAGACTGTGCAAAGTGCAGCCCCTGCTCAAAACCTGCCTTCTCCTCCAAAAGTGGAGTCACCGTCCCTGGAGGTGTTCAAGAAAGGAGTGGATGGAGCACTTAGTGCTGTGGTCTAGTTGATTGGATAGGGCTGGGTGATAGCTTGGACTGGATGAGCTTGGAGGTCTCTTCCAACCCCAAAAGCATTCTGTGAATCTCTGCTCTGGATGTTCCAGGGTAGGGAAGTGAGTCCAGCCCCAGGTCTGCAGGCAGCTGCAGGTCACACCTGAGTCACTGCACTGCCTGCAGAGGGTCAGTGCCTCACATGAGCAGCTCATGAAACTCTACAGAAGTATTTTTGGACTTACTGCCTCATACCTCCACCTCACCCTGAGCTGGGAGCAAACCTCAGGCCTGCATTTCTATTGCTGCAGGAACGTGGCCACCTGTCTGTCTTCTCTGGGTTTCTTCCCAAGCCCTGTTGCTCTCCTTAGAACAAAAAAACAAACCTAAGCCCCTGCTCGCATCTCAGATTTGCTGCATCTGACACGGTCAGAGGCAGCACAAAGCCACCAAGCACACACTGCAATGGGAAGCTGAGAAAAGCTGTGCAAAGAGAGAGCTATTTTGGTATTTCATTCCAAGGCTTCCCCTTGACCTCTGCTTCCCTGCTCACTCTTTCCAGCTTCAGCACTCAGAGATGCTGCAGCTGGTTGGCAGAGCACAGAGTGGGTGAGCAGCACCCACACACAGTGCATTTACCCAGACCAGGCTCAGCCAGCTAAGGGACATCAAGGGCTGAAGCTCTGCATGCACAGCTCAGCACAGCACACAGGCAGATATGAACACATTGCAAATATTTACTGCTAGATACAGAAATAGCCAAGCAGAAAGTGATACAGAAGCACAATGCCCCTCCCACAGACCAGAGCCCCCAGGAGGGGTTCCCAACCACCCTGACACCTTCTCCCCAACTCCCAGACATATCCCAGAATCTGCCTGATGTGCCAGGTGAGTAGGAAGGATCAGCCAGGGATAGTTAGAAGCAGAATTGATTAGTTGGGTTACACAGACCCAGCTGGAAGCCAGGGATAGAGAGCTCAGACTCCATGGACAAAGCCACTCTGCCTCATCTGTGTTTGTGTCCTTGCTTTTGTACATCTCAGCAAGCCCCTGAGTGCAGCAGACACCANTTTCCTTTCCTTTCCTTTCCTTTCCTTTCCTTTCCTTTCCTTTCCTTTCCTTTCCTTTCCTTTCCTTTCCTTTCCTTTCCTTTCCTTTCCTTTCCTTTCGGCTACTCCTCAGGGAGGATTTCCTTAAGCACCATTAAAGGAGAGAAGCTGCACCTCCCTTGAGGTTGGGCTTTCAGCACTGCTGCCCTTCCACATTTCCCACCCAGGGGCTCTCGACCAGCTGCTTGCTTTTGGTGGCCACACAATGAGGTGCAGCTGATGCTGTTCTGCTCACCACTGAGCTGTGGGTCTGCTCCACAGTTGTGCTTGGGTCCCTCTTTCCACTTCCACACCTAGTGGCAGCAGTAAATTGGCATTTTCCATGTGTCACTTGGCACATCAGTATGGAAACCCTCCTAAGAATAGGGCAGGCTGGCAACCTGGAGTAGCTCTGGCACTCCTGGCAAAGCCAGCACCACAGAATGAAGCTCCAGGAGATGTTCAGGCCATGCCCTGCACACAGAAACTTTGCTTTGACCAGGAAGAGGAATTTAAAAAATAATATATGAACCTCTGTCAGGGTAGAAACAACATTTGACAGCAGCTGCCCGAGCTGTGAGGAGGTGAGAGGTGATGGAGCTCCATGGGTGGAGCTTTATGAGCACACAACAGAACCCTACTAACACCCTGCACGCCAGCCACAAGCACTGCATGGCCCCAGTGGCAGGCAGCTCTGTTGAACCCAGCCAATTTGCTCTAATTAATGCAGACAAAGCCTTGAATAGCCCATTTGTCGAGATGTCTAACGTGGGACAAACAGGCCGGGCAGGAGATGGTCACCACAGCCTGGTGGGCCACCTCTGAGAGAGGAATGTGGCTCAGGGGTTCCTGCTAGGTGGCCAGCACAGTCTCGTGGTGGCCTCTGCCCCATGGGGAGAGGCTGCTGCTCCAGAATGAGGAGTTTGGCTCCTTGAGCCCAAGCTGAGGGCTTTGAGAATGATGCCTGGAAGGCACCACAGTGGAGTCCTGCAAGAGGGCTGGAGCACCTTTCCAGCTGGAGAAGAGGAGGCTCCGAGGTGACCTTATTGTGGCCTTCCAGGATCTTCAGGGGACCTACAGAAAAGCTGGGGAGGGACTTTTGAGGCGATCAGGTAGCGACAGGACTAGGGGGAATGGAGCAAAGCTGGAGGTGGGGAGATTCAGATTGCATGTGAGGAGGAAGTTCTTCAGTATGAGAGTGGTGAGGTCCTGGAACAGGTTGTCCAGAGGGGTGGTTGGGGCCACTTCCCTGGAGGTATTTAAGGCCAGGCTGGCTGAGGCTGTGGGCAGCCTGATCTAGGGTAGAGTGTCCCTGGGCATGGCAGGGGGGTTGGAACTGGATGATCCTTGTGGTCCCTTCCAACCCTGACTGATTCTATGATTCTAAGAGGGTGTTTGCCAGCTATGGATCCGAGGGCAGGAGCAGATCTGCAGGGTGGCAGTGCCTGTGGTCATGGGGGGATGCTGAGCTTCTTGCCCCTCAAGGCTGGACTGTGGGCATCTGCATCACCTCTCCTTTAACAAGAAAGATGGGGAGGGACTTTTTAGGCTGTCAGTAGTGATAGGACTGGGGGAAATAGAACAAAGCTACAAATGGGGAGATTCAGACTGGATGTTAGGAAAAAGTTGTTCAGCATGAAAGTCATGAGACCCTGGAATGTGTTGCCCAGGGAGGGGGTGGAAGCCTCATCCCAAGAGGTGTGTAAGGCCAGGCTGGATGAGGCTCTAGACAGCCTGATCTAGTGTGAGGTGTTGGAACTACATTAATAGAATCATAGAATCAGTCAGGGTTGGAAGGGACCACAAGGATCATCTAGTTCCAACCCCCCTGCCATGCCCAGGGACACCCTACCCTAGATCTTGCTGGCCACAGCCTCGTCCAGCCTGGCCTTAAACAACTCCTGGGACAAGGCTTCCATCCCCTCCCATGGCAACCCATTCCAGGCTCTCACCACTCTCATGGTAAAGAACTTCTTCCTCACATCCAGTCTGATTTATCCTTGTGGTCTCTTCCAACCCTGACTGATTATATGATCCTTCTTACAGAAGGGATGTGGGGAGAGCTCCCTGGGGAGGATGGCACAAAAGAGATGTGCAGGGAGCCTTCAGCAGTGAGTTTGGGGAGGCACAAAACCTTCCTAGAACACACCTGAGCATCTGTGGTGATGGGTGTTGTGCTGGTTTGAACTGATTGGAGGATTTGGATGAGAAATTAGGCTATAGGGCTGAGAAAGGACCACTGATGGTGCTACTTCATTCATAGCTCTACTGAGAAAGAAAAAAAAATGTTTTAAGAGTTGTAACCCAAATATAGATAAGTCAGAGTGCTTCAGACCTCTTTGGGCTGTGGCTGCTGTTGCACGGCTCCTTTCTCCCTGCCTTTTGTAGCTGAATCTGAATAATTCCACTAACTTCTTTCCTGTTGCTGACCCCTCTGGCCGATTTACCTTCACCTATCTGCTGCATAAAACAGGTGGTGAGATAAGATTGGGGAAGGGGGAAAGGTGGTAGGGGTGGTTAGAGACCTGTCTGAGGGATTTTGATCTCTGAGAGGGCTGTGGTGTTTCTGTATTACCTTTTTACTGTATATAGCTGTGAATATCTGTTGCACATTGTAACTATCTGCTTGTCTATTGTGCATAGCTGTAAATATAAAGCTTCATTCCTTAACTTCCAGCCGACTAAGTCCTAGCCTGGGTTATTTCAAAGTGGGGGAGGGGCAGATAACTGCTAAACCACCACAGGTGTCTACCCTGGAGACGTAGGAAGCTCCAAAGGATGGGGCTTTGGTGGCAGGAGGTGGTAAGTCAGCAAGCCTGGTGCCACAGGGACAGTGTGTAGGGCAGTGTAGTGGTTTAGGCAGTTGCCTGCCTCTCCCCCCACCTTTTATAAACCCCAGCTAGGACTCAACACACTGCAAGTTAATAAATGAAGCTTTATATTTACAGCAATGCACAATAGACAAGCAAATATTTACAAGCTGTAACAGATATTTACAGATATATACAGTGAAAAGGTAATACAGAAACACCACAGCCCTCCCAGAGACCAAAATCCCCAAGAGGGGTAACCAATCACCCCCTACCACCTTTCCCCCCTTCCCCAGTCTCATCTCACCACCTGTTGATGCTGCAGATAAGCTGAAGTAGATCAGCCAGGGGGGTTAGTAGCAGGAAAGTAGTTAGTAGAATTACTGAGAATTAGCTACCAAGGCAGAGACAAAGGAGACCATGCAAGAGAAGCAGCCACAGCCAGAGTGGTCAGAAACTGTCTGATATCTAGTTGTTTTGGGAACAGTTCTTAAAAACAACTTTTTTTTCTTTCTCAGTAAAGCTCTGTGGTGAAGTGACATCCTGTGTTTTCCTCTCTCAGCCAATAGTCTAATTTCTCACTCAAATTCTCCAATTAGCTCAAACCAGCACAGGCAGGGGCATGGAGGTGGTGCTGAGCCTGTCCTCACCCCCACACCTTCTGTCTGCTGCAGGCCTGGGCAGTGAGGAGACATCTGTGAGCAGTGGGGAGCTGGGATTGGCAGCCACTCCCGATAGGGAGACGGTGGAGACCCCCACAGCCGGTGCTGATGGCAGAGGGAACACAACTGAGGACGAGGAGGAGGAGGAGGAAGCAGAGGAGGAGGAGGAGGACACAGAAGAGGACGAAGTGCAGGTGATTGCCATCAAGAAGGAGAAGAGTGAGGCGTCCCACCTAAAACCGCCCGACTGCGGCAAGGAGGCATCTCCCCCAACCACCCCCGGCTGCAACCCCTCCCCGGTGGAGAAAGGCATGGAGCAGCCCAGCCTGGGGAAAAAGAATGACATCTCCAGACACAGCTACTCCAGGTACAACACAATCTCCTACCGCAGGATCCGGAAAGGAAACACCAAGCAGCGCATCGACGAGTTCGAGTCCATGATGCACTTGTGAACTGAGGTGGGGCATGGCCTGGCCCCCTGAGCTGGGGCACTCGGGTTTGGGGGTCACCACACCAACCCCCAGAGGTGTCTCCTCACACCATGCCAGGTCACTGCTTCTCTCCTTTTTGTACATGCTTTGGTGACTCCCCGTGACCATGTAACACCTCGGCTGTGGAGCGGGGCAGGGCTGGCAGCGGTGCCAGAGAATAAATAATCCCATGGCTAACTCCAACCCCTCGGATCCAAGGCTCGTCCTCTTCTTTTCTCTCCAGCTTCTTTGCTGCAACAAGCTGGGACAGGCTGCCCAGGGAGGTGGTGGAGTCATCACGTCCTGGAGGTGTTCAAGGAGTGCGTAGATGTGGGTGGTCAGGCACCGGAACAGGCTGCCCAAGGAGGTGGTGGAGTCACCATGCCCTGGAGGTGTTCAAGGAGTGCGTAGATGTGGGTGGTCAGGCACCGGAACAGGCTGCCCAAGGAGGTGGTGGAGTCACCATGCCCTGGAGGTGTTCAAGGAGTGCGTAGATGTGGGTGGTCAGGCACCGGAACAGGCTGCCCAAGGAGGTGGTGGAGTCACCATGCCCTGGAGGTGTTCAAGGAGTGCATAGATGTGGGAGGTCAGGCACTGGAACAGACTGCCCGAGGACGTGGTGGAGTTACCAGCCCTGGAGGTGTTCAAGGAGGATGTAGATGTGGGTGGCCAGGTACTGGAATAGGCTGCCTGAGGAGGTGGTGGAGTCACCATGCCCTGGAGGTGTTCAAGGAGGATGTAGATGTGGGTGGCCAGGTACTGGAATAGGCTGCCTGAGGAGGTGGTGGAGTCACCAGCCCTGGAGCTGTTCAAGGAGTGCGTAGATGTGGGTATAGTTTAATGATCATGGTAGCTGGGTTATGGTTGGACTCCATGGCCTTAAAGGTTTCATCCAGCCTTTGTTGGCTTCTCTGTAGCCCCACTCAGACAATGGATTGCCTTCAGCTGGCTGGGGCTGCCCCAGCAGCCACCACAGATGTGGCCCATGCTGTCAGCGGTGCTGCTCATGAGTTGGCAGCACAGCAGCTGGGTGACACTGGCCAGGGCAGGCTGAGGAATACAAGAGATGCTTGTTTGCCACCCCAGTGTGCTCTGCTCTGCCGCCTGCCCCTGCTGGCAGCTCCCTGCGCTCCCCCAGCCACCTCCTGCCAGGCACTGCTGTGCTACAGGCACGTCTGAGAGTCATCAGGTCACAGAATCGCAGAATGGTAGGGGTTGGAAGGGACCTCTAGAGGTCCTTGAGTCCAACTGCCCTGCCAAAGCAGGGTCACCTAGGAGCAGGTCACACAGGAACATTCAGTTGAGTTTGGAAGCTCTCCAGAGACGGAGACTCCACAACCTCACTGGGCAGCCTGCTCCAGGGCTCCAGCATCCTCACACCAAATAAGTTTCTCCTCATGATGAGGTGAAACTTCTTGTGTTCCAGCTTGCACCTCTTGTCCCTTGTCCTATCGCTGGCACCACTGAAAAGAGGCTGGCACCTTCACCTTGTCACCTACCCCTCAAATATTTATAGACATGAGTAAGATCCCCTCTCAGCCTTCCCTCCTCAAGACTAAACAGCCCCAGGTCTCTTAGCCGTTCTCCACAGGAGAGATGTTCCAGTCCCTTCATCATCCTCACAGCCTCCATTGGGTTTTCTCCTGTAGATCCCTCTCTTTCATGAATACAGAAGACCCTCACTGTTTCCTGTCTCAGAGGACCCTCCTGCTGAGCTATAAGGTCCAGGCTGGACCCTTTTGCTTTCTAACCTTCCTCTCAGGAATAGTCTGGGTGCAGCCAGATCCAAGCCTAGCCTCTCACCCTGCAAAGCAGAGTCTGGGCTCCAGGTTCTGTCCCAGAGTTGGTTTATTTCTGCTCTAGCAGGTGCCTCTGGAGAGGG
>VWZI01017647.1:11592-40031 GCA_013396835.1 Psilopogon haemacephalus | reverse complement strand
TTCGGCAGCTTCTTTCCTTTGTCTCTCTGCCTTTGAACTAATTCAGAGTTAAATCACTAAAACGACTCATTTTTTCTCCTATCATTAATCTCCCTGATCTTCAGCTTATCTGCAGCATCATCAAGTGGTGAGATAAAGCTGGGAAAGGGGGGAAAGGTGGTAGGAGGATTTGGTTACCTTCTTCTGGGGATTTTGGTCTCCGGGAGGGGTGTGGTGTGTTTTATTACCTTTCTTACTGTATATTTCTGTAAATATCTGTTATATCTTGTAAATATTTGCTTGTATATTTGCATTGCTGTAAATATAAAGCTTCATTTATTAACTTCCAGTGTGTTTTTGCTGAGTTTTAGCCGGGGTTTTAAAAGGTGGGGGGGCAGGTCACTGCAAACCCACTACACACTCAAACCATTCTCTAACTCTGCCAAGGCTGGTCCCAACCCATGGCCCTCAGCAGCACATCTCTGCAGCTCTTAAAACACCTCCAGAGGGATTCAGCCAGCTCCTTGGGGAACAGTCGTGCACAGAGGCAAGCTCCAGATCTGCAGCGCTAAAGCAAAAGAACTTTGCATGCCACAGATTAATTAGCTTCACAAACTTCATCTCCTTCCCTCCTGCCCTTCTCCTACTCACTTTGCCCTTCCCTGACAGCTGAAGCTACTTTCTGATGAAGAGCAGCTCAGGCTTGCCAAGCTGGGTAATAAGCAAGCTTGTTTGGTTGGTTGTTTGAAATCTCCCATCTCGTTTATTTCTCTTTGGAAGAGGTTTGAAGGCATTTCTCTAAGACAGCAGCAGCAGCAAGAATCAATTGGGTGCTAATTTCATTCTGCATTAATAGGCTCTTCATTGCCTCTTCTTACAACAGCACTGCCGAAAGGTCTGGAGCAATAAATCCTACCTTATCTCCAGTGCTCCTAATGCTACAGCATCTCTGTGAAGCACTCAGGAAGGCTCTTTCCAGCTTTATTTGCCTTCCTGCTGAATACAAACACCCCATAATGAACAGCTCTCCCCTATGGTGTTTACCAGGAAGGGAGCTACCGGCTTGTAGGAGTCCTCCTCACCATTCCATATCCAACCACCAGCACATTTGTTAAGTTTCAATCATTCCAATCAGCATTGCTCACATGGAGGGTTTGTCCCAGAAACGCTCTACATGAGCTGGAGTGAAAACTTGGGTTGATCTTTGGTGCTTTTTAGGATGCTAAGCCACCCCTCAGGGATGGTATAGCCTGGCTTCACCAGTCAGTTTTCCTCTCACAATCCCATACAGACCTTAGTCTCTCCTTAAGCCCAGCCACCATACTGAGCAGATCACTCACCTGCTCACACCTCACACAGCTTTCACACCCACCACCCTCCATTCCAAACGCTAGGCTCAGGCATTCCCTGCAGCCAGGGGTCTGGGTACCCACAGACTTGCACGAGGCACCAGTCTGGGTGCCCACAGTTTTCCTAGCCCCAGTGCTTGCCTGGGTTACAACCATGGCTGATACTTCAGTATTTTTGTGTTTGCTTGATTTTGCTTGGTGCTTTTTTCCCCCCTCCAGTGCTCCTAATGCTACAGCATCTCTGTGAAGCACTCAGGAAGGCTCTTTCCAGCTTTATTTGCCTTCCTGCTGAATACAAACACCCCATAATGAACAGCTCTCCCCTATGGTGTTTACCAGGAAGGGAGCTACCGGCTTGTAGGAGTCCTCCTCACCATTCCATATCCAACCACCAGCACATTTGTTAAGTTTCAATCATTCCAATCAGCATTGCTCACATGGAGGGTTTGTCCCAGAAACGCTCTACATGAGCTGGAGTGAAAACTTGGGTTGGTCTTTGGTGCTTTTAAAGATGCTAAGTCATGGAATCACAGAATGGTTTAGGTTGGAAGGGGCCTCAGAGCTCATCCAGTTCCAACCCTCTGCCACAGGCAGGGACAACTCCCAGTAGAAAAGGTCGCTCAAGGCCTCATTCAACCTGGGCTTGAACACCTCCAGGGAGGGAGCAGCCACAACCTGCATTTGGCTGCTTAATCCAATGTCTCTGCCATCAGCTGGAATAACAGAAGAGAAGATCAGTTTTGCCCCTGAGTCTTGCACCACTCGTCCCAAGGCCCTGAAGTCCCTTTTGATTTTTCTGGGACTACCAGTCAGTATTTCTTCTCCTCCTACATGGAAGATCAATAATGGGCAGTAGTCCGCAGAGTGCACCAGGCTAGGAATTTTCCTAGCAACTTCCCTAAGCCAGGCTCCAGGTAGGCAGCACCGTTCCCTATGAGAGAGGTCAGCCTGACACATCAGTCCCTCTGTTCCTCTCAGAAGCTAATCCCATACAACTTTGTTTCATTAGTCTTAATTCTTGGGGGTGGGTGACATGCCTTGGGCAACTGAACAGATGGACTTTCCCCTCCATCCTCCTCTGCCCCATCCTCAGTTTCTAGTGCCCCATATCTGCTGTGCAAGGGCAGCTGGTAAGGCTGAGAAGAATGGGAGGGGGCTCTCCTGCCTCTGTTGGGGGGGACCTGCCCCCACTCCCCCTCATCTCCTGGGTCTCCTCCTTTATCCATTTTATCTGGGTTAGGAGAGGAGACTGAATCCTCTACTGGTTGTGCAGCCATCCCTCAGGGATGGTATAGCCTGGCTCCACCAGTCAGTTTTCCTCTCACAATCCCATACAGACCTTAGTCTCTCCTTAAGCCCAGCCACCATACTGAGCAGATCACTCACCTGCTCACACTTCACACAGCTTTCACACCCACCACTCTCCATTCCAAACGCTCGGCTCAGGCATTCCCTGCAGCCAGGGGTCTGGGTACCCACAGACTTGCACGAGGCACCAGTCTGGGTGCCCACAGTTTTCCTAGCCCCAGTGCTTGCCCAGGTTACAGCCATGGCTGATACTTCAGTGTTTGTGTGTTTGCTTGCTTTTGCTTGGTGTTTTTTTCCCCCCTCGTTTGTGGTTTTTGGATTTTTTTCAGTGTCTCAGGGGCAGTAGGACAGCTCCGGTGCCACCTCTCTTTGGGCCGCACCCAAAGAGTGGCTGTCAATGTGTCCATGTCACAGTGGAGGCCAGTGACAAGTGGAGTCCCTCAGGCATCAGTCCTGGGACCAGTCTTGTTCAACATCTCTGTGTGTGCCATGGACAGAGGCATTGAGTGCAGCCTCAGCAAGTTTGCTGATGACCCCAAGCTGTGTGGTGCAGCAGCCAGGCTGGAGGGCAGGGATGGCATCCAGAGGGACCTGCACAGGCTGGAGAGGTGGGCACAAGCCAACCTCAGGAGGTTCAACAAGGCCAAGTGCAAGGTCCTGCAGCTGGGTCGAGGCAATCCCAAGCACAAATCCAGGCTGGACAGTGACTGGCTGGAGAGCAGCCCTGAGCAGAGGGACTTGGGGGTGCTGGTGGGGAGAAGCTCAAGATGAGGCAGCAGTGTGCACTTGCAGCCCAGAAAGCCAACCAGAGCCTGGGCTGCATCAGGAGAAGTGTGGCCAGCATGTTGAGGGAGGTGATTCTCCCCCTCTACTCTACCCTGGTGAGACCCCACCTGGAGTACTGAATCCAGTTCTGGAGCCCCTATTACAAGAGAGATGTGGACATGCAGTGAGGGTGGTGAGACACTGGCACAGGTTGCCCACGTTGGATAGTGGCTGCCTCTTTCCTGGAGGTGTCCAAGGCCAGGTTGGATGAGGCCTTGAGCAACCTGCTCTAGCAAAGGTGTCTCATGGCAGGGATGAGCTTCAAGTTCCCTTCCAACCTCAAGCATTCCACGAATGTCCAAATCATTGTTCTCCATTTCAACCAGCACAATACATCCACAGTACTGGTGTCTACCAACCGCTACCTCTTCTTCATGAAGGATAAGAAGAGGAAAGTCCAACTATGACCCAAATGTTCAGTGCTAACATGAGAACTGTTGTGTTTCTCCTAGAGAAGGAACCTGAGCTCTTTGGTGGAGGAGATCTCTACATATAGATCTGTACACCAGGAGCCCAGCAGGTGCTGGGAAGCAGTTTTCTGACTGCCTGGAAGGACTTCAGGGGTAGTGACATTGGAATACTTCAAATCCCTGCTGACAGCTGTGAAATGAAGCTCTGTGCTAGGAGAAGAAAAAAAAAAAAACCCCACAAACCAAAAACAAACCAACAAACAAACAAACCCTCACAGAAAAACCCCAAAAAGCCAAGAGAAAAAAAAAACCCCACCCGATAAAAGGAAACGCTCTATGGGTAAGTGAAGGGAAAGTCACCTGGTGCAGGTGGGAAGGTCACTACCTAGATGAAGGTTTGGTTGCTTAACTTCACTGCACTTGGACAAGCAACAAAGGAGAATGAAAGGTGGAGATGTGAGGACAACCTGGGCTGGGAGATCTCAAGGAGCAGCTGTACTGTGTTCAGCAACAAGAGCAGCACTGAGCCGGGCTGCAGGCCAAGCATCATAGAATGGGTTGGGCTGGAAGGGACCTTAAACATCAGCTAGTTCCAAACCAAGGACACCTCCCACTAGCCCAGGTTGCTCAAGGCCTCACCCAACCTGGCCTTGAGGACCTCCATGGAGAGGGCATCTGCAACCTCCCTGGGCAACTTGTTCCAGCCAGCTTGGAATCTCAGCTGTGTTTTACTTTCTGTGCTTGGCTCTTTTTCTGGAAGTTCACCTCCCAGCCAGAACTCTGCATGGCGAGGCCTTCAAAACCAACAGCAGACAAAAAGAGGCTGCAACCAGACAGAAAAGATCTTGCTGGTCTGCACAAAGCTTGGGCTGCTGCAGCTGCTGCTGGAGATGGGGTGAAGGACAATCAGACATCCATAAGCTGTGAGTGAAGGCTGACGGGGAGTTTTTTACAGAATCACAGAATTAACCAGGTTGGAAAGACCTTCAAGCTTATCAAGTCCAACTTATAACCCAGCACCTTCTAATGAACTAACCCATGGCACTAAGTGCCTCATGCAGCCTCCTTTTAAACACCTCCAGGGATGGTGACTCCACCACCTCCCTGCGCAGCCCATCCCAATGCCAATCACTCTTGCTGTGAAGAACTTCTTCCTAACATCCAGCCTGAACCTGTCCTGGCACAGCTTGAGGCTGTGTCCTCTTGTTCTGTCTCTGCTTGCCTGGCAGAAGAGCCCAACCCCACCTGGCTACAACCTCCCTTCAGGTAGTTGTAGAGAGCAATGAGGTCTGCCCTGAGCCTCCTCTTCTGCAGGCTGCACACTCCCAGCTCCCTCAGCCTCTCCTCTTAGGGCTGTGCTCTAGACCCCTCCCCAGCCTTGGTGCCCTTCTCTGGACACGTCTGAGCATCTCAATCCACAGCAAATTAGCATTTCTGCAGCCACAACCAAAGCCTGCCTGTGAGGCTGTCCTTGCACTCACTGTTTAACCACTGCTGGTTCAGCCTTCCCATGTCCCTGCTGCTCACAAACTGCCTGCAACTCATCACCTCTGGGAGTGTTCAACAAATGTGTGTGCCTGGCACTCTGGGACGTGGTTTAGTGGCCACAGAATGGTGGTCATTAGTCCAACCCCTGCATTCAGCAGGGACATCTCCAACTGGAGCAGCTTCTCAGCCCCAAAAAAACCTGACCTGGGCTGGTTCAAGGCATGGGATTGCTACCACCCCTCAGGGCAACTTCTTCCTAACATCCAGCCTGCATCTGCCCTGGCACAGCTTGAGGCTGTGCTCTCTTGTTCTGTCCCTGGGTTCCTGGGAGCTTCTCTGGACAACCTGGGCCAGTGTCTCACCAAGCTCAACACAAAAAAAATCCTCCTTGGTTCCAGTCTCAATCTCCTTCTTTCAGTTCAAGCCATCAGTCCTTGTCCTGGCATAGCAGGCCCTGGCCAAAAGTCTATCCCCAGCATAAGACTGAGAATCTGTGAAAGGCAGACAGTGAGGCCAAGAGAATCACCACAGCATGGCTCAGGCTGCGAGGGACCTCAGAGCTCATCTACACCAACTTTCCCACCATGCCCAGGGACACCTCTCAGCTATATGCAAGTGCTCAAGGTCTCATCCAGCCTGACCTTCAGCACCATGAGCAAGAGGCAGCCACAGCCTCCCTGGGCAGCCTGTGCCAGACTCTCACCACCCTCACACTGAAAAACTTCTTCCTCAGCTCCAGTCTAACCCTGCTCTGCCTCAGCTCCAAACCATTCCCCCTTGGCCTGTCTCCAGACACTCTCAGCAAAAGTTCCTCTGCAGCCTTCCTGCAGGATCCCTTCAGGCACTGGCAGGCAGCTCTGAGGTCCCCCTGGAGTCTTCTCCTCTGCAGGCTGCACACCCCCAGCTCCCTCAGCCTGTGCCCACAGCAAAGCTGCTTCAGCCCTGGGATCATCTTGGTGTCCTCCTCTGGCCTGTCTCCAGCAGCTCTGTGCCCTTCCTGTGCTGGGGACAGCAGAGCTGGAGGCAGGATTGGAGGTGAGGTCTGAGCAGAGCAGAGCCAAGGAGCAGCAACACTCACAAGAGAAATTATAGAATCATTTAGGCTGGAAAAGACAAGACCTTTAAGATCCTGAAGTCCTCTCTTGCCCTGCTGGCCACAGTCCTCTTGATGCAGTCCAACAAAGACAAGTAACCACCTCCACATGTCCAAATTGTTATTCTCCTCATGAAGAGCCTTCCTGAGCTTATTGAAATTCCTGAGTTGTCTCTGGGGTAGATGTAGCGTTGGAAAAATAATTACGGAAGATGACAAATGAAGTAAATTATACCCAAACTGTGGCTGTAAACCAAAAAAAAAAAAAAACCAACCCAACCCAAAAACTCCAAAAAAAGCAGCTGTTTGCTCCCTGTCTGATGTTCTAAGGTGTTTTTAAGAGCAGGAAGTTCAGAGGTTCCTCCAGTCAATTTAATGCATTCACCAAGTCAGTGGATACAGCGCTCTGAACTCTGCCACAAGCCAGCAGCAGCTACAGAGCCTGGCCAGGGGCAAAGCCTGCTCAAAGCCCTTCCAGAGAAAGACTGCAGGAGTTAAAATGAAAGGAATTGACTCAGTCCAAGAAGGACATTGAGGGGCTGGAGTGCATCCAGAGAAGGGCAACCAAGATGGGGAAGGGTCTGGAGAACAGGGCTGGGGAGGGGCAGCTGAGGGAGCTGGAGTTGTTCAGCCTGGAAAAGAGGAGGTTGAGGGCAGACCTCATTGCTCTCTGCAGCTCCCTGAAAGGAGGCTGCAGACAGGCTGCAGTTGGTTTCTTCACCCAGGCAGTAACTGACAGGACAAGAGCGGGAGGCAGCACCAGGACAGGTTTAGGTTGGACATCAGAAGAAATCTGTTCACGGAGAGGGTTCTCAAACCCTGGACCAGGCTGCCCACAGAGTTGGTTAAATCCCCATGTCTGGAGGTGTTCAAAGAGGCAGAGATGTGGTGCTGAGGGCCATGGTTTAGCCCCAGCCTTGGCAGAATCACAGAATTAACCCAGTTGGATAAGGCCTCTAGCATCACTGAGTCCAACCTATTACCTAACCCCTCTAATTAACTAAACCATGGCACTAAGTGCCTCATCCAGCAAGAGTCAGAGAGTGGTTTGTCTCAGTGATCTTAAAGGTCTTCTCCAACCACAGCAATCCCACACTGGTATTAACTCCAGCAGTGCTTTTTTAATAACCCTTTTCAAAACTATGGCTGGACTGAGTGTTTTGAACTCAACTTACAAATACTGCTCTCTGTGACTGCACAAAAAGGATGTGGAGTTTCTCCTCAGAAGCCCAGACTTGCTCAAATCAAATAAACTTTTACTTCTGAGCCATTGGATACCAAGCCCTGAGTTAGAAGATGAAAGCCTTGCAGAAGAGATGAAGTCGAGTTGGACCTAAGGAGGCTCCTCAGAGCAGCAGAGTTGAATGTTTGGTGGTGATGATGATGATGCAGGTATCAATTCTGGTCTCATTATAAGACATCCCCAGCCAGCTCCTGGCTAATCACACAACTGATAGCACTAATGTGCTAAAACCAATTAGACTTTCTCCTGCTTCCAGCAGGCAGATCTAGTAACAGTTGGTGCTTATCACTCGTTCTCCACTTCATTAAATGTGGGTTACTGTGGGAGGGAAACAACAGCAGTGTAACTTCTGCTTACACCTGGCCCACAACCAGGGGTATGGAGCACAGGGAGCAGCAGTTAAGCACCAGAGTTAAAATACAAAGTGCTTGGCACAAGGGAGGCAAAGGTTAGGGTCACTACTTGTTCTCTGAAGGGATCCATCCAGGGTGACCTGGACAGGCTGCCAAGGTGAGCCCAGGCCAACCCCATCAAGTTTAGCAAGGCCAAGTGCAAGGTCCTGCAGCTGGGTTGGGGCAATCCCAAGCACAAATCCAGGCTGAGTGAGTTGTGGCTCAACAGGAGGAGAAGGCCTTGGGGATGTCACTTGGTGCCAAACTCCCCAGGAGCCAGCACTGGTCGTTGGCAGCCCAGACCCAGCTGTGTGCTGGTTGCATCCAGAGCAGGGAGAGTGTAGCAGCACAGGGAAGGGATTCTGCCCCTCTGCTCTGCTCTGCTCAGACCTCACCTGCAGCACTGCCTCCAGTTCTGGTACACACAGCACAAGAAGGACCTGGAGCTACTGGAGAGGGTCTAGAGGAGGACACAAAGATGATCAGAGGGCTGGAGAACCTCTGCTGCGTGGACAGG
The DNA here is from genome assembly GCA_013396835.1 of Psilopogon haemacephalus. Classification (NCBI taxonomy): domain Eukaryota; kingdom Metazoa; phylum Chordata; class Aves; order Piciformes; family Megalaimidae; genus Psilopogon; species Psilopogon haemacephalus. The sequence continues at coordinate 31,427 of VWZI01017647.1, read as the reverse complement.
CTGAGAGAGTTGGGGCTGTTCAGCCTGGAGAAGGGAAGGCTCCAGGGAAACCTTAGAGCAGCCTGCCAGGATTTGAAAGGGGGTCCAGGAGAGCTGAGCAGGGACTTTTGAAGATGGCTGGGAGTGCCAGGGCAAAGGACAATAGCTTTGAGCTGTAAGAGGGAGAATATAGACTGGAGATGAGGAAGAAATTATTTTCAGTGAGGGTGGTGAGATTGCCCAGGGCACAGGTTGCCCAGGGAGGTTGTGGCTGTTCCCTCCCTGGAGGTGTTGAAGGCCAGGCTGGATGAGGCCTTGAGCAACCTGTTCTATAGTGGGAGGTGTCCCTGCCTATGGCAGGGGGTTGGGACTGGATGATCTTGAAGGTCCCTTCCAAGCCAAACCACTCCATGAGCCTATGAACTGTTTTCCTCTGCTCCATGCAGTTGTGGGTGCAGACAACTCCTGGCTGCAGCACAGTTTATGGAGCTCACACTCTGCAAGGCATCAGAATTGTTAATCCTGGAGGAGTTTTTCTTGCTGACAAAAAGCTAAAGTGGCCAAATTGCTGCTGACATCTGGCTGGCCTGCCAAGGCTTTTTTTTTCCCCTCCCCTCCTTCAATTTACACCAGCATAAATATTTAATACATAAATTCCTGAAGCAGGATGAAAACCTCAGAGAGGAGCTGAAGGTGCTGTCAGAGAGTGAAGATTTGAATTTCAGATGCAACTGCTGCTTCAGTTGTGAATGCAAACCCCACCTCTGAGTGCAGGATGGAGGAGCAAGGTTTCAAAATGTGAATGAGCCTCAAAGGGAGAGTGGGAGCTGCGCTGGGGATGCTCCTGCAGAGTGCTGCCCACAACTCTTATTTCACCTGCAAGATTTGCTTCCACTTCAGAAATCCTCCCTGCTGAAGAGCTCCTCATGCCTCCCAGCCATGCTTTCACCCTTTGCTGGCACAAAGAAGTGGATTTGTACAGCAGAGCAGTGGGGAAAATTAGCTGCTGGCCTCCTCAAGACCAGTGTGGGGTTACCCCCCTCCCCCCCCAAAAAAAAACCCAAACCCAAAACCTGTGTTAAAAGCTCAGATTTGAGTTAAAAAGCAGTACCTAAGAGCCTGAATAGTTGAAACAGTGGATTCAGACTGGATACAAGGAAGAATTTTTTCACCATGGGAGTAGTGAGACCCTGGCTCAGGATGCCCCCATCCTGGAACCATTCCAGGTCGGGTTGTTTGGGGCCCTAGCTGTAGATGTCCCTCCTCACTGCTGTGGAGGCTGGACTAGATAACCTTGAAAGATGCTGGAGAAGCCTGGAAGTCTTGAAAGTCAGGCTGGATGTGGCTCTGAGCAACCTGATCTAGTGTGAGATGTCCATGCCCACGGCAGAGGGGTTGGAAGTGGATGATCACAGAATCATGGAATGGTTTGGGCTGGAAGGGACCTCAAAGATTGTCTAGTTCCAACCCCCCACCATAGGCAGGGAGACCTCCCACTACAACCATCAACCTAACACCACCGTGGCTGTCACAGTGTCCCACAGTGCTGTGTCCTCATGTTTCTTGAACACCTCCAAGGATGGTGACTCAAGTACCTCCCTGGGCAGCCTGTTCCCATGCCTGCATCTGCACCTCTAGCAGGTCGCTCAGAGCCCCAGAAAACCTGCCCTGGAATGGCTCCAGGGATAGGGTTATGTACCACCTCTTTGGGCAACCTAGGACAGGGTCTCACCACTCTCAGAGCAAACCATTTCTTCCTTGTATGCAGGATGTCCTGTACTTCTAGGAGTATATCCATGAGCAGCACTTGGGTGAAAGTGAATCTTAGAATTCATCTGAAATAAGAAATTCCCTCCTGTCAGCACATGGACTTTGTGTAGCACCAGCTCCAGGGTTGGACTTAGGTGTTAGATCCTGCCTCTCCTGATAGTTTCTCCACCAGACCAAACATCTGCTGTAGTTGACATGAAGAGGCTGCTGTAGGTCAGCTGCCTCACCAACATCCGCCCCACCGGCTAATGCCACAGGACTCCCTCATGTGGTGCAACTGCATCTGGAGTGGAGCACCTAGATTCATAGAATGGATTCATTTGGAAGGCATCTGGAAGATCATCTAGTCCTTGAGGTCCCTTCCAGCCTTGACAATTCTGTGGTCTCCTCCAAGCCAAACCAGTCTGTGATTCTGTGACATCACAGCAGTGGGGCACAGTGGTACTAGAGACCTCCTTCCACCTGCCTATGAAGAAAAGGCAGAAGAGCCACAGTGCCAGGTAGAGAGCAGGTGGATAAAGTCTATCCCAAGCCAGGAGAGCAATGAAAGTTCTGCCCAAGGACAACAGAACCAGCAAGTAGAGTGTCTTGGAATCAAAAGCAATAATTCTACACCAGTGTCACAGCAGAGAGAGGAGTGTCACACCTCATATCCTGCCTTCAGCTCTGGGCCCCTCACTCTGAGAAGGGCATTGAGGGGCTGGAACAGGTCCAGAGGAGGGCAACAAAGCTGGGGAAGGGTCTGAAGAACAGGGCTGGGGAGGAGCAGGTGAGGGAGCTGGGGGTGTTCAGCCTGGAGAAGAGGAGGCTGAGGGAGACATCATTGCTCTCTGCAGCTCCCTGAGAGGGGGTTGGAGCCAGGTGGGGTTTGTGCTCTTCTCTCAGGGAACAGGTGATAGAACAAGAGTAAATGATCTCAAGCTGCCCCAGGGGAGGCTTAGGTTGGACATTAGAAGAAAGTTCCTCATTGAAAGGGTTGTCAAGGTCTGGCCCAGGCTGCCTAGGGCAGTGGTGGAGGCCCCATCCCTGGAGGGGTTTCAAAGCCTGTGTAGATGTGGTGCTGAGTAACCATGGTTTAGTGGTGCCCTGGCAGTGCCAGGGTAAGGGTTGGACTCGATGACCTTAAAGGTCTCTTCCAACACCAACAGTTCTGTGACTCTGAGCTGCTGTGCCCTGGGCTCAGAAGTGCCCTGTTACAGATGATCCTGGCAGGACAGTGTCACCCGGGGGTGCCAGCACAGGCAGGATGCCCTCAGGATCTCTGACATAGGTGAAGTCTACCAAAACCAGCCCAGAAGCTGGCAAGGGCAGCTGATGCTCAGCCAGCTCCAGAAAGGCTGGAGAAGAAGGGCCAGGAGGACACTGTTTGCTCTATTTTCAGGAGCCAGCTTGTTTTGTTTTGCTTGACACAAGAGGAGCAGCAAAGAGGAGGTGATTTGTATGGGTAAGCTGGGGGTTGTTGTGTGTTTTGGAGACTTGATGATCCTTTCTTGCAGGCTGATGCAAATCTGAAGGCTGGCAAGGGTCCAGAGAAGATGATTTGTTGTCCCAAGGTAATGTTCCTTCTTAACTGTTGCCTGAATCACTTGGAGAAGGCCAATTTGCTTTGTCTCTTGTTGTGCTATCAGTGTTGGTGCCTGCACTGTACATGCCTGCCATGGGGCCAAGGCAAGCATCACCTACTGCTGGGCTTTCGTCTCCACAAGTATGGAGAGAAGGGCTCTGCAAAAGTAAATTCAGGGACTTCCAAACAGCTGCTGGGTAGCAGCAGCACAGACCCTGTGTACACAGCATCACAGCCACAGGCATCCCACCTTGGGAACATGGAAGCCATCAAATGGCTTCTGCATCACTGCAGGCTCGCTCAGGACAAGTGCCTGCAGCTGTGGAGGAACAACCTTCTGCAGCAGTGCAGGGGAGGGGGGACCTGCTGGAGGGAGAGCAGCTCCACAGAGAAGGACCTGGGAGTGCTAGGGGACAAGGTCACCACCAGCCACCAATATGCCCTTGGGGCCAAGAAGGCCAATGGGCTCCTGGGGCATTTAGAAGAGTGTGGCCAGCAGGTCAAGGCAGGTTTTCCTCTCACTCTGCTTTGCCCTAGTGAGGCCACAGCTGGAGGACTGGGTCCAGTTCTGGGCTCCTTGGTTCAAGAGAGACAGGGAATTGCTGGAGAGAGTCCAGCAAAGCTGCTGAGGGGCCTGGAGCAGCTCTGTGAGGAGCAAAGGCTGAGAGCCCTGGGGCTGTTGAGCCTGCAGAAGAGCAGCCCCAGAGGGCATTTGAGCAATGCTCAGCAAGAGCTAAAGGAGCTGTGGGGGGCAAGAGGCTGGGGCCAGGCTCTTGTCAGTGGTGCCCAGGGACAGTAGGCACAAACTGGAAGCCAGGAGGTTCCACCTGAGCAGGAGGAGAAACTTGTTTGTTGTGAGGGTGCTGGAGGCCTGGAGCAGGCTGCCCAGAGATGCTGTGGAGTCTCCTTGTGTGGAGAGCTTCCAGACCCCTGTGGACATTGTGCTGCTGGGCAAGCTGCTGTGGGTGCCCTTCTCTAGCTGATAATCATGGACTGGATGACCTGCAGAAGTCCCTTCCATCCTCCACCATGCAGGGATTCTGGGATTTTGCCATTCTGTAGGAGTGGCATTGGGGTTTATAATCTCATTATTCTACAAAACTATACAAATTAAGTCAGCTTAATAATCAGACTCCTTAGCTTTACTCCCAGTTATTAAACGTGGCCCCACCACCTCAAGCCTCAGGATGAAACCACTGGGCAGCAGACACCAGATGGACTCTCCAGATGGACATGGCTAAAGTGTCCAGAGATGTGATTTCTATTATCACTGATCAGTGTTTGCAACCAAAACCCCCCTAAAAAACTGAAGTATATCATAAAGCTCAGCCCCCATAGGCTCTGCTTTAACCTATGCACTCTTACATGAGACAAAGCAACGCTTCTGAAGCCTCCATTTCACCAGGAAGGCCCTAGCAAAGCAAACACTCCTCTGCACAAACAAGTCCCCACCTGGAGAAACCATGAAAGAGAAAGGAGAGATGTTGTGGACTGTAACCCAATCCTGCTGGCCTCCAGCTAGGAGGAGAGAACAGGAACTTGTAAGGCATGAAATATGTGTGCACAGACTGAACAATGGAAAAAGCATTCTCTGAGCAGCCTGAATGCCAACAATCAGTGCCAAGAAGGCTACAGGTTCTGCAGAAATGCTGCTGGAGTGATGCTTGCTCCAAAACAACAGAGAGAGCTTCCTCCAGAATCACACCATCAGACACCTTGGGGCTGGGAGAGACCTTAAACATCATCTAGTGCAGCCACGCTGCCACAGGAAGGTCACCTCCTACCACACCAGCCTGACCATGGCCCCATCCAACCTGGCTTTCAACACTTCCAGCCTTGGAGCCCCCACAACTTTTCTGGGCAACCTGTTCCAGTGTCTCACCACCCTCAAGGGGAAGAATTTCCTCCTCATGTCTCATCTAAATCCAGCCTCTTCCAGTCTGAAGCCATCCCCTCTCATCCTGGCACTGCATCCCTTTGTCAAAGTCCCTCCACAGCTCTCCTGTAGTCCCCTTCAAATCCTGCAAGGCCACAAGAGGACCTCCCTGGAGCCTTCTCTTCTCCAGGCTGACCAAGCCCAACTCTCTCAGCCTGAGCTCACAGCAGAGCCCTTGCAGCCCTGCCAGCATTGCTGTGGCCTCCTCTGGCCTTGCTCCAGCAGGTCCCTTTCTGTGCTGTGCTGAGGACTCCAGAGCTGCTCAGCAGAGCAGAGCAGAGGGGCAGAATCCCCTCCCTGCCCCTGCTGCCCAGGACAGGCTGGGGCTGGGCTGGCAGTGCTCAGTGCTGGCTCCTGTTGAATTCCAGGCTCCAGGCAGGCTCCTACTTCCTCCTTCATCTTGCAGTTTGTAGGCTTCCAGCCTCCTTTGCCTCATCAAAAGCCTTTCAGAGCAGAGAAGCCTGTTTCAAACTAGTATCACTTAGTCACCAGGGTGCAGACAAGCAGGCTGCATCCGCAGTGACAAGCAGCACCCTAATTGCTGTCAGCAGAGAGCTGAGGGCTTGCCAAGATCCAAAATCCCCACACGTGTCACTTCCTCAAGCCACTCTCTCTAAACTTCCAAGCCTCCCTCATTGACACCTCCTTTCCTATCTGAAGCATGCTGCTCAGCAGCTCCCATTCCAGTGGGATGCTGTCCCTCCAGCAGGAAGCTGTCAGCCTGCTGAATGTGAATGCAAAATGGAGACTATTAATAACCCCCCAGGGGGATCTGTGCTCAGCATAAACTGCCAGAGCTCCTCCACTGAATTTTAGCCTCCAAGCTGCCATAAACAGGATCAACAAAGAGATGCTCCCCTCTCATTTGCAGAAGCCGGGCAAAATGCTGAGGCAGGCAGGGGATGAGGGGAAGCAGTTGGAAGGAAGAGGAAAGGAGAGCACCGGGAGGTATCAGAGTCACACACAGAATGCAGTGGGATGAAAGGGACCCTCTAAGCTCAGTGGACAGGGACATATGCAGTGAGCAGCGACATCACCAGGGAGCACAGCCCTAAGAGGAGAGGCTGAGGGAGCTGGGGGTGTTCAGCCTGGAGGAGAGGAGGCTCAGGGCAGACCTCATTGCTCTCTACAACTACCTAAAGGGAGGTTGTAGCCAGTGGGGTTGGGCTCTTCTGCCAGGCAAGCAGGGACAGAACAAGAGGACACAGCCTCAAGCTGTGCCAGGGCAGGTTCAGGCTGGATGTTAGGAAGAAGTTCTTCACAGCAAGAGTGATTTGCATTGGGATGGGCTGCCCGGGGAGGTGGTGGAGTCACCATCCATGGGGGTGTTTGAAAGGAGTCTCAATGAGGCACTTAGTACCATGGCTTAGCTAATTAGAAGGTGCTGGGCTTCAGGTTGGACTCGATGGTCTGGGAAGGATCCAACTGGGTTAATGCTGTGATTCTGTGATCACACAATCACAGGATCATAGAATGGCTTAGGCTGGAAGGGACCTTAGAGATCATTTATTCCAACCTCCCAGCCTGATGGAATCACAGAAGGGGCTGGGTTGGAAGGGACCTTAAAGCTCATCCAGTTCCAACCCCCTGCCACAGGCAGGGACACCTCATCCAACCTGGCCTTGAACACCTCCAGGGAGAGGGTATCCACAACCCCCCTGGGCAACTCATTTCAGTGCCTCAGCAGCACCTCTCCAACTATCTAACAGCTCAGAGCAAATTTATCCCTTTTCTTTGCTGGGAAATCAGGGGGAATCATCTCTGTCCTCCCTGACTGTGACAGCCTGTAAAGGGCTGTAAAGATAAAAGGAGGAAGCTTAGGACAGGATGGTTCAAGGCAAAGGTGATCTTCTGCTAAGGCAAAATTGATGCATTATGTTCCAGTTGCACAGATTGAGGCTACACACGATGCCAACCATGATACTCCTGCCACAGAAGTACAACTGCCTGCCAGGTGTACCTACAGGTGTACACCACAGCAGTCTTGCAGCAGCCACCCTAAGGGAATGAATGGGGAAACAAAAATAGTAACTGAAAGGCCAAAATATGAGGATATCCCAGAATCTCTGTATGGTGAGGGCTAGGGAGATCATCCAGCCCGTGGTTATCTGCTCAAGCAGGGCACCCACAGCAGCTTGCCCAGCAGCTCAATGCCCAGGGAGGGTTGGAAGCTCTCCACACAAGGAGACTCCACAACCTCTCTGGGCAGCCTGCTCCAGGGCTCTAACACCCTCACAGTGACAAAGTTTTCCCTTGTGTTCCCATGGCACCTCCTCTGCTCCAGCTGGCACCCACTGCCCTTTGTTTTGTCCTTGGACATCCCTGAGCAGAGCCTGGATGAGTCTTCCTGACACAGCTCTGCACATTTTTAGCACAGCACTGAGGGCAGCCCTCAGGGTCCTCTGCTCCTACAGCACAGAAAGTTCCACCTCAACATGAAGAAGAACTTCTTGACTGTAAAGATCCCAGAGCAAGGGCAGCAGAGCATTACCAGAACTTCAGGTTTGCAGAAAAGTCTTCAAAGGCTTCAGATTTCACTGAATTTATTCTGGCCTGAGGCTGCTGAGCCTGCAGAAGAGCAGCCCCAGAGGGCATCTGAGCAACGCTCAGCAAGAGCTAAAGGAGCTGTGGAGGCCAAGACCCTGGGGCCAGGCTCTTGTCAGTAGTGCTCAGGGACAGGACAAGGGACAGCAGGCACAAACTGGAAGCCAGGAGGTTCCACCTGAGCAAGAGGAGAAACCTGTTTGTCTTCTTTGGGGACTATCCAAACCCACCTGCATGTGTTGCTTTGTGCCTTGCCCTGGGTATTCTGGCAGAGGGGTTGCACTTCATGATCTTTGGAGGTCCCTTCCAACCCCAAACTCTCTGTGATTCTACGATTTGGTGCTGGAATAATGGTTGAAAGATCCTGTTCCTCCCCATGCCCTGCCCCTGCAAGGCCTGGCTGTGCATGGTGAGTGGGCTGGGCAGGAGCCATGCCACAGCTTTCAGTGCAGTCCAAGCCATTAGCAGAGCTGCTTCCCTCAGGAGCACAAAAATAGCGAGGTGTTTCTCCTCCTGCGAGGAGATACATCTTGCATGGTCAGCAAACACTCAGCTGTGTCCCTCTGCCTCACCTCCAGACTAATGGAGCCATCCCAGAGCACTCTCTCTTTCTGCCTTCTCAGCTTCTCCAGGATAAATATTAATGGCAAAGCATGGAGCAAACCCTCCAGCAACTCTTCTGCAACTTCTTCAGACTCACTCAGCACTTTAAAGTACTTTTTCCACCAGATCTTCTCCTCTGAATGTTTCCTGGGCTTTGCTTGGGTTCCTCCTCAGTGACATTTAAAGGCTCTCTCTCCAAAAGTGGGTTGGATGCTGTGCAGAGCTGCCAGGCTTGGGGACAGCAGATCTGCAGCCTATGTAGCAAAAATGTTCCAGGAAGCAAACTGCAGTTTGTCTGCAACCTTTTGTATTTGCTCTCTGGAGAGTTTCTCCCACCAATCTGGGCAACCTGGGCCAGTCTAGTTTGCACTAAGCAGTCTTAAACAACCACAGAGTCACAGACTGCCAGGTTGGAAGGGACCTCAAGGATCATCTACTCCAACCTTTCTGGGTGATGGTGCAGCTGAAATGAGCTGGCTTAGCACTCTGGCAAGCTGAGTTTCCAACTGCCCAATGGTGGGGACTCCACTGCTGCCCTTGAGAGATGATTCCAATGTCTGACTGTGCTCCTGGTGACAATTTTTTCTTCTGGATTCCACTGGGAATCCCCCCAGCAGTAACTTGTCCCCATCACCCCATGTCTTTTCCAGTGGATGCTGTGTTGGTTTGAGCTAATTGGAGAATTTGAGTGTGAAATTAGACTATTGGCAAACCCACTACAGATGCCTTATGAAAGGGAGTCTCCACCCTCCTGGTAGCCACCCTTCATGTCCTGGTCCACAGCAACATGGTCTCCTCTCAAGGCTGAACAAACCCAACTCTCTCAGCCTTCCCTCTGTGACTGGGCTGCCAGCCCTCTGATCATCACCTCTGGTGCCAACAGCCAGGGCTCCCTGCTCCCCAAGAATCCTGGGCACTATTCCACAGCCCAGCTACTGAGCACTCTCAGGATCTCAGGATGTCAGGGGGTTGGAAGAGACCCAAAGAGATCATCGAGTCCAACCCCCCTGCCAGAGCATGACCATACAACCTAGCTCAGGGCACAAAGGAACAGGCCTTGAAAGGCTCCAGAGAAGAAGACTCCACAACCTCTCTGGGCAGCCTGTTCCAGTGCTCTGTGACTCCCAGGTTCCTTGGTGCTGCTGCTCAGCAGCAGTAGCAGCAGCAGTTACTCACATTGTGCTGGTTCTCCATCTGTTTACCCAGTAAACAGCTAATTCTTCCCTGCAGAATTCCCTGACCCCTAGGTGCTGCTCTTGGAGAACAAACCAATCCACAGGCACTTGCCAGAGGAATTCTGACCCTGGAACTGCAGTGAGAGAAAAGCTTATGGGTTAACTTTGTCTGATCTGCCTGAAATCTGCCTTTTTGAAAACTCTTTATCGGGTGCTCAAAAGCCACATTGAAGTCTCTGGCTATAGGGCAAGAGAAAAGAAAATCAGCAGGATGGTTAAGTGAGGTGATTCTGCCCCTCTGCTCTGCTGAGACCTCAGCTGGAGTGCTGCATCCACTCTGGAGTCCCCAGCACAGAAGGACATGGGCCTGATGGAGCAGGTCCAGAGCAGGCCATGAAAACGATCAGGGGGCTGGAGAACCTTTGCTATGGGGACAGGCTGAGGGAGGTGGGGAGAAGAGAAGGCTCCAGGGAGATTTCAGAGCTGGCTTCCAGTACCTGAAGTGGGCTACAAGAAGGCTGCAGAGAGACTGTTCCCAAAGTGACAGGAGGAGGAGGAGCAGTAACAGGACAAGGGCAATGGCTTCAAACTAGAGCAGAGCAGATTTAGATTTGATGTAAGGAACAAGTTGTGCACCATGAGGGTGCTGGAACACTGCAACAGGTTACCCAGGGAAGTGGTTGGGGCCACTTCCCTGGAGATATTCCAGGTCAGACTCAACAAAGCTCTGAGCAACCTGATCCAGTGGAGGATGTCCCTGCTGAATGCAGGGGGCTTGGACTACCTGACCCTTGGAGGTTCCTTCCAACCTAAACCATTCTACGATTCTGTGACTCTGTGAATGTATTTTCCCTCCATCATCACCAGCAGAAGTTAATTATCAGGTGTTTGTGGAGTGCAGGAGAGATATCTCCTGCTGACAGGAGAGTTTGGCAGGATGCTTCTCTATGTGGTTGAGTTAGAGGCTCAGCCCTGTTACATCAAATTTTGATCTCTCACTTTGACCTGGCACAAATGTTGGCAAAGAATACTGTGAGGTTCCCATCTGGTGGCTTCCTCTCCCTGCATGTCCTTTAGGACATGCACAGAACCACTGAAACATGCTACCCATGGAGGTGGTGAAGTCACCAACCCTGGATGTGTTTAACAGGCATTGGGATGTGGTGCTTGAGGATATGGTTTAAGAATGAACTTTGTAGAGTAGGGATATGGGTTGGACTTGATGATCCTGGGGTCTTTTCCAACTGAAATGTTTCTGTGAACAAGGTCAAATATTGACCCAGGCTGCCCAGGGAGGTGGTGGAGTCACCATCCCTGGAGGAGTTCAAGAAACCTGTGGCCATGGCACTTGAGGACAAGGTATAGTGGCCATGAGCGTTTCACTGGATGACCTTTGAGGGCTTTTCCAACCTCAGTGATTCTACGACTCAAGGAGACACAGGTCCCATTTTAGAGCCCCAAATCCCAGGTGTCCTGCTCCTCCACAGCACCACATACTCTCACTTCTGACTCGCCTCTACCCTGCCCCAATTAGCTGTACACAGCTGAAGGGATTGCTGTGTGGCCTGTACTGAAGAGCGATTGCTTGACTTTGGGTCCCACTTCAGGAAAGTTCAGCAATTTAGGTGCAATATCTTGAGGTGGAAATGGCAAATTTCAGTTTATGGGTTGGGTTTTTCTGCATCACAAAATGGTCTGGGTTGGAAGGAATCTTTGAGATCAATCAGTCCCAACCCCCCCCCNGGACCTTCAAGATCCTCCAGTTCTAACTCCCCCGCCGTGGGCAGGGACATCTCCCACTAGCCCAAGGTGCCCAAAGCCTCATCCAACCTGGCCTTGAACACCTTCAGGGAGAAGTTAAACATTTTTAACAGGAGCTGCTCTGAATAGCTTGCAGGATGGCAGGAAGAGACTCTCCACAGAAAAAGGGGAATGTTTCTGTGATTCTGTAAACAAGGTCAAACGTTGACACATCTGGCCCAGGGAGGTGGTGGAGTCAGCATCCCTGGAGGTGTTTAAAAGGAGGCTGGACGAGGCACTTAGTGCCATGGGTTAAGTAGAAAGTGTTGGGTGATAGGTTGGACTCGATGATCTCAGAGGTCTTTTCCAACCTGGTTAATTCTGTGAGCAGCTGAAGTTTCAGCTTTGGACCTGCTGTGGTTCTGCTGAGGGAGGTGAACAGGCAGTTTTGCCTTGGCTTGATACAAGCAGCAGGATAAATATAGCCTGGTTTAATTGGCCTGGCTTGATGAACAGCATTGCAGTTTTTCATCTACAAATTGCCAGGGCTTAGTGTGTTGAGTTGTTGGAATAATTGTGGCTTTCAGAAGAAAAGAATAAATGAAAAGAGAATGGCTTTTAAAGACTCTTATTGTGCAAAGCCTGTGGGAAGCAACATTGCTGTTAGAGGCCTTTTTGGTGCTTCTATTATATAAATGCTCCCTGTTCTTTAATTTGTTGTGAATGGAATAATCTGACTTGTTAATGCTCCCCGACAGCTCCAACACTCAGTTGTACATCAGCCTGGAGAGATAGCACAATGTAGTGGGGCTTGGAAGGGACCTCTTGGGATCACCCAAGTCCAACTCTCCTGCTAAAGCAGGGCACCCACAGCAGCTTGCCCAGCAGCACAATGCCCAGAGAGGGTTGGAAGCTCTCCACACAAGGAGACTCCACAACCTCTCTGGGCAGCCTGCTCCAGGCCTCCAGCACCCTCACACCAAACAAGTTGTTCTTGTTCAGATGGAACCTCCTGGCTTCCAGTTTGTGCCCACTGCCCCTTGTGCTGTCCCTGGGCACCACTGACAAGAGCCTGGCCCCAGCCTCTCGCCCCCTACAGCTCCTTTAGCTCTTGCTGAGCATTGCTCAGATGCCCTCCGGGGCTGCTCTTCTGCAAGCTCAACAGCCCCAAGGCTCTCAGAATGTGCTGCTCCAGGCCCCTCAGCAGCTCTGCAGCTTTCCTCCAGCAGTTCCCTGTCTCTCTTGAACTGAGGAGCCCAGAACTGGACCCAGTCCTCCAGCTGTAGCCTCACTACGGCAGAGCAGAGGGGGAGCAAAGAGTTTGTCCTCCCATTAGCTGGAACTCTCTCAGTTCCAGCTTGTGCCCAGTGTCACTTCTTGTGGCTAGGAGTTTGCTTTCCTAAACCCAAATGCTCCCTGAGGTTGGGCTCTCCTCTGCCCTGGGCACAGCCAGGCAGTCCCCAGTAGCCCCTCTCTAGCATGTGGCTGTGTCCTTGCTCCCCCCACGCCGGGAGCCTCTGCCTTCATCTGGGTGGTGTGACACAGCCCTGCCTGACATCTCTTTGTGCTATTTCTAGCCCCAGCGGTTCACTGAGTCACAAAGTTCTGCTTTTGAACGACAGCCTGCCTCTTAAGGATTTCTTTTGCCCTGGCCAGCTTCACGTGCAAGGAAGCCATCCAGGCTCCGGGCACTTGGCTGTCAATTAAATCCTCCCTCCTCTTAAAGGGCTCTGGAGGAAGCGGGAGGTCAATCCGGCGAGGTGGGAAGCTCAGCAGAACTTCACCTTCCAAAGGGGGTTTCATTTCCGCAGTGGGCAGCCTCCGGGAGGTGAAATCAGAGTTCATGTGCTTAAACCATCTCTCTCCAGCTTCATCAGCGCTAATTGCTACCGTCAATAATATGCCGTCATTGTGAGTAAAAGAAGTTCCTCATTAGCTTGGTCAAGGGATGTCAGGGGTTGGAAGGGACCCAAGGAGATCAGAGTCCAACCCCCCTGCCAGAGCAGGACCACACCATCTGGCTCAGGTCACACAGGAACATATCCAGACCAGCCCTAAAAGTCTCCAGAGCAGGACTCCACAACCTCTCTGGGGAGCCTATTCCAGTGCTCTGGGACTCTCACAGTCAATAAGTTCCCCCTTGCATTGAGGTGGAACCTCCTGTGCTGCAGCTTCCATCCATTGCTCCTTGTCCTATCCCAGAGAGCAAGTGAGCAGAGCCTGTCCCCCGTCTCCTGACCCCCAGCCCTCAGATATTGATAACCATTGATTAAATCCCTTCTCAGTCTTCTCTTCTCCAGACTAAAAAGCCCCAGGTCCCTCAGCCTCTCCTCATCAGGCAGTGCTCCAGTTCCCTCATCACCCTCGTAGCTCTCCGCTGGACCTTCTCCAGTAGATCCCTGACCCTCTTAAAATGGGGAGCCCAAAACTGAATTGGATAAACCACATTGGTGTCCTCTCTAAACCACTTTGTCAGGATCTTGACTCAAAGCAGTGGGTTTGTGTTTATACATCACCAGAATGCCAAGAGGCAACAGCTGCAATATGTATTTATCTACCTCCTTTTTTTAACTGAAGTCTCTTAAAGCCATTTGTTTGCTGAGGTTGCTTGGGCAGCCTCAAACAAAACCCCATTTTGGATGCTCTGTGTGAGACATCCAAAGGCCAAGAACACAGCAGCCACAGCTTGCAAATATTCTTGGTCTGGTTTATTTTCCTTCCAAAGGGAGTTGCTTGGAGCTGAGGATGTGCAGCACACAGACAGCACCAGTTTGGCAGAGTCAACTTCCAAACATTCAGGCTCAAGTCACACTCCCCACACATCACAGGGGATGGAGCAAAATCACAGAGTGCCAGAGGCTGGAAGGGACCTCTAAAGCTCATCCAGTCCAACTCCCCTGACAGAATAGGATCTCCTATACCAGATCACACAGATCCAGGCAGGTCTTCAACATCTCCAGACAGGGAGATTCCACAGCCCCCCTGGGCAGCCTGTTCCAGGGTTCTGTCACCCTCACAGGGGAAAAACTTCCTCCTCATGTTTCCATGGAACATCCTATGTTTCAACTTCCACGATTGTCCCTTGTCCTGCCACTGGGCTTCACCCAGCAGAGCCTGGCTCCAGCCTCCTGGCACTCACCCTGCACATCTTTATAAACATTGATGAGGTCAACCCTCAGGGACAAGAGTGTTGTGCCTTTTGGCTTGGGAAAGACTTCTCTGAGTGCATCTGCTGGCCTTGGTGGGGTGCAGGTTGGGTTGCAGAGGGAGTCCCAGCTGTGTAAAGGAAGCTGGGGAGCTGCAGAATGGCTCTGGGCTGGTGATGGCGAGAGCTCTGCTGGCCAGTGCTGGAGCCTGGGGCTGCAGAGAGCATCTCCACAGCTGACCCACCAGCCCGGAATGGTAGCTGGGGCTGGATGGGATGCAGGGACAAGACAGAGTGACCCAGGCTGATGGAAGCAGCTGCCACTGCCTTCTCCTCCTCATCCATTACGTTGGTCTCAGCTGGCCTTGGCAGCTCAGTGCCCTCACCCCTCACGGACTGGCCAACGACAGGAGGTGATCCCACTCTCTGTGGACTGAGGGAACAGTAAGTGGCAGGTGTAAGGATGTCTGTGAGTTGTGAATGGCAAACGCTGCCTCGGCGTTGCCCATGAACGTGGATGTGTAAAGCACTGCAGCGGCGACAGCAAAGGAGCCGGTGAAAGGGAGCAGAGGTAAGAGTGGTGCTGGGAGCAGATGAGAGAGGCTTCCCCCTCCTGAACACAAATGCCCCTGGCAAGATCGTTTGGCCAAATTGCAGAGTGTGCTGCCTACATTTTAAAGAGGCACTTCGATATTCCCAAACTGAGGAATTATTCATAGCATAATGTACAGGCAAGCTATATTTAGAAGGTGCAGACTAGAGACTATTCATTTTACATTGACTTGGGGATTTAAACTCCGTTTTATACCCTGTGCCATGCAGCCAGCTCTTGCTTCAAACGTCTTCACTGCTCAGAGCAGCAGGAAAGCAAAAAATCCTGGCTCTTGCTGGTTTCCAACCATGCAGCTAAGCCTGGACACTGTGGAAGAGCTGCTACAGTCTATTTAATTAATGTTCTACTTAGGACAGGAAACAAAGATATCACCTCTGAACCAGGCTGAACACGCAGGGATGGAACTCACCTTGCAAAACCACCCCTCAGAGAGTGGTTTTTATCTCCAAGGAAAGAATCTTGGCATGGTGAGGGTCTGAAGTGACCTCTGGAGATCATCCACCCTGTGGTTATTTGCTAAAGCACAGCACCCACAGCAGCTTGCCCAGCAGCACAATGCCCAGGGAGGGTTGGAAGCTCTCCACAGGAGACTCCACAACCTCTCTGGGCAGCCTGCTCCAGGTCTCCAGCACCCTCACAACAAACAAGTTTCTCCTCCTGCTCAGGTGGAACCTCCTGGCTTCCAGTTTGTGCCCCTTGGCCTCTCCCTGGGCACCACTGACAAGAGCCTGGCCCCAGCCTCTTGCCCCCCACAGCTCCTTTACCTCTTGCTGAGCATTGCTCATTTGCCCTCTGGGGCTGCTCTCCTGCAGGCTCAACAGCCCCAGGGCCCTCAGCCTTTGCTGCTGGCAGAGCTGCTCCAGGCCCCTCAGCAGCTTTGCAGCCTCCCCTGGACTCTCTCCAGCAGTTCCCTGTCTCTCCTGAACTGAGAAGCCCAGAGCTGGACCCAGTCCTCCAGCTGTAGGCTCACTAGGGCAGAGCAGGGGGGCAGGAGGAACTCCTCCCACCTGCTGGAGGATCTCTCTTAAGCCTAACACAGCCATGAACAAACTCAGACACAGCTCTTCCATTCTCACAGGAAACGTTGGAGGGTGAAGGCAAACAACAGCAGGAGCAGTGCCCTAACCAACAGCATGAGCCAAGAGCTGCTGCAGCCACACACCCCAGGCTCACACAAGATGTTTGCTCACCTGCCTGCGGGCAACCTTCCACCGCCGAGTCTCAGCCCCAAAAGAATGCATTAAAAGCTTTCCTGTCATCTCAGGGCAGGTCAGAGAACCCTTGAGGTGGTTTCAGGTTCCTCCTGGCGCTTCAGGGGAACACTTTGAAACTTCAAATGCATCGGAGAGGTTCGAAACCCTCAACCTCCACTAACGAGCGGGAAGAAACAGAATCTCAGGAGGCATCTCCTGGGGACAGGTCCTGTGCAGCCTGAGCTTAGATCCACAGCACCTCAGCAAACGTTTAGCCTAATGCTGTGTTTCAGAGTGCTACTGTAGCAAAGGACACAGTGGTGTCATAGAGTGTGTGAAGAGGAGTGTGGCCAGCAGGGCCAAGGGAGGTTCTTCTCCAGCTCTGCTCTGCCCTGGTGAGGCCACAGCTGGAGGACTGGGTCCAGTTCTGGCCTCCCCAGTTCGAAAGATACAGAGAACTGCAATGTCCACATTCCAGAGGGTAAAAGTAAGGCCTGGGGGAAGGAAGATCTGCCCACTATAATTGAAGATCATGTTCATGAGTACCTGAAGAATCTGACCATGCACAAGTCCACGGGGCCTGAAGGAACTGGCAGATGAATCTGCCAAACCACTGCCCATCGTATTTGAAAGGTCATGGCAGGCTGGTGAAGTCCCTGCTGATTGGAAAAGGGGAAACTTAACACTCATCTTCAAGAAGGGAAAAAAGCATGACCCTGGGAACTACAGACCAGTCAGCCTCACCTCTGTGCTTGGCAAGATCAGGGAGCAGATCCTCCTGAAGGCTCTGCTAAGGCAAATGGAGAACAAAGCAGAGGTGATTGGTGGTAACCAGCAATGGCTTCACCAAGGGCATGCCATGCCTGACAAGTTTGGTGGCTTTTTATGATGAAGTCACAGCAGCAGTGGACAAGGGAGGGGCAACTGATTTCATCTACCTGGACCTGAGTAAGGCCTTTGACACTGTTCCACATGACACCCTGGTCACCAAACTGGAAAAACACAGACTTGATGGGTGGAGCACTGCTGGATTAGGAATTGGCTGGATGGTGGCACACAGAGAGTGGTGATTGAGGGCACAGTGTCCACCTGGAGACCAGTGACAAGTGGCATCCCTCAGGGGTCAGTGCTGGGTAGCCAACAGCTGAGAGCAGCCCTGAGGAAAATGACCTGGGGGCATGGGGTGATGAAAAGCTCAAGATGAGGCTGCAGTGTGAGTGCAGCCCAGACAGCAACTGTGTGCTGGGCTGCAGCAAGAGCAGCTGTGGGCAGCAGGGCAAGGGAGGGGATTCTGCCCCTTGGCTCTGCTCTCCTCACACCCCACCTGGAGTACTGTGTGCAGTTCTGGAGCCCCCAACACAGGAAGGACATGGAACTGCTGGAGAGAGTCCAGAGGAGGCCACCAAGATGCTTAGAGGGCTGAAGCAGCTCTGCTACAAGGACAGGCTGAGAGAGTTAGAGCTCTGCAGCCTGGAGAAGGCTTCCAGGAGACCTTGGAGTGACCTTCCAGTATCAGAAGGGGGCCTGCAGGAGGGCTGTGGAGGGACTATTGACAAGGTCTTGTAATGACAGGATGAGGAGGAATGGGTTTAAACTGGCAGAGGGGAGATTTAAACAGGATGTCAGGAGGAAGTTCTTCACAGTGAGGGTGGTGAGACACTGGCACAGGTTGCCCAGGGAGGTTGTGGCTGCTCTCTCCCTGGAGGGGTTCAAGGCCAGGCTGGAGGAGGCCTTGAGAGACCTGTTCTAGTGGGAGGTGTCCCTGCCTATGGCACAGAGGGGCTGGAACTGGATGAGCTTTGAGGTCCCTTCCAACCTAAACCATTCTATGGAAACCAGGAGGTTCCAGCTGAGCACAGGAAGAAACTTGTTTGTTGTGAGGGTGCTGGAGGCCTAGAGCAGGCTGCCCAGAGTTGTGGAGTCTTTTTGGGTGGAGAGGTCCCAAATCCCCCATGGCACTGTGCTGCTGTGGGTGCCCTGCTCTAGCAGGGGGATGGACTGTATGACCTCCAGAGCTCCCTTCCAACCCTTACCATGCTGGGATTCTGTGAAGGAGGGTCTGATTCTGCTTGCTTCCTGCACTTGCTCCCAATGGCAGCTACACTCCCAATGCCTGCAGAGCTGAGGGTTGGCTTTTTCAAAGAAGGACTTCTCCACCCTGCCCTTTTTTTGCCAGATATTGCCATGGTCCCAACAGCCAGAGAGAGCTAAACAGTTCAGGTAAGAAATGGGGGAAGCACTTGGGGTTATGCTGTTAATTTGTAAGACTCACAGATTCATGGAATGGTTTGGGTTGGAAGGGACCTTCGAGATCATCCAGCTCCATGGAGGACCTCCCATTAGCCCAGGTCACTTCAGGTCTCATTCAGCCTTGCCTTGAACACCTCCAGGTAGGGAGCATCCACAACCTGTGCCACTACATTCCCAACGTTTTGAATTGTGTTTATTCACGACGAATGTCCTTTCCCAGGGAGTTTGTTCCTCCAGTTTGGCAGCAGGCAAGGTACCGAACGAACGAACGTGCAAACAAGGCAGCAGGAAGCAGCACGGCACAAGAAAACGTCCACCTTCCTTAGCAACAGGAGACAGCCCAGACAGAAGCCCTCGGAAACCACCCAACTGCAACCACTCGGCTTTCAGCTCGGAGAGAAGCAAGAGTTAAGCACCAAGCCTTTGGTGCTCTCAGCACACAGCTTGTTAAGAGAGAAAAAGCTGAAAGTGACAAAGCTGCGGAGGATGTCCTGGTCCTGCGATCGCTCTACTGCACAGCGCCAGTGGCTCCCAGGGAGCTGCCTGCAGCACAGGGGGAGGATTTCATACCCTCCACAGAACAAGGACCCACACCCAAGCGCAAAGGCGTGAAAGGACTTGGTTGCCAGATTGGGAACTGAAGCCGTGCGGTCCTTGCGAAGCTTTGTTCCACCACGGAAGCCCCAGAGCGTTTGTTCTCCACATCCCAAAGCCGCTCCAGTGCCAGGGAAACGCCACTCGGTAGCTTCCTGCTTCTCGGCTTCTGATGCCCATGGGAGAGCAGGTTTTTAATGTTTGCTATCATTAAACATTTAGCTCGACGCTTACAGAGGCCTCAGCCCCTGTGATGTCTAATTTGTGCCCATCTGTCTGGAAATGATTAGGGCCTAATCTAGTGAATTCATTTGGCTCGTACTAGGCTGGCTCTGAATGATGATGATCAAAGATCAGCAAGAGCGCTGGAAGATGGGAGATGGTAGTGGGGGAGATGCTGATCTCCACCACCGAGAGGTGCAGCAGGCAGCTCTGAGGAAAGGAGCAGCTGGGCTGGCTCTGCTGTGGCAAGTTGTAGTGGTTTAGGCAGTTACCTGCACCTCCCACACCTTTTATAAACCCCGGCTAGGACTCAGAAAAACACTGGAAGTTAATAAAGGAAGCTTCATATTTACAGCAATGCACAATATACAAGCAAATATTTACAAGGTATAACAGATGTTTACAGATATAGACAAGGAAAAGGTAATACAGAAACACCACAGCCCTGCCAGAGACCAAAATCCCCAAGAGAGGGGTAACCAACCACCCCCTACCACCTTTCCCCCC